>JACMIG010000783.1:7230-19705 GCA_014805385.1 Levipalatum texanum
TTTTTTCATCAGTCGGAGCACCTCATCACAGCGCCCCATGACTGGATTCGATTAGAAACAAAATGAAAATATCGATTTTTCACTACTCTTCTGGATGGCGTTCTTACGTACTTGCCATTCCAAGACCAATTTTAATTTTTTTGGTAGTTTCCCCCCCGGAGGGGTGCAGCGCCCCATATCCGACTCGGAGTTGCCATACCCGACTGTGATTTATCCCTTGTTAGGTAATAGCGAAGCAGCGAACACTAGTACAGTGTGTGAGGATTCTCCTTTTCAAAAACCAACCCAACTCCTCATAGACACAGCTTGGTGGTCAGGCTCGTCTGAGTTCTTCCTGAAATGACAGCACCCACCAATCAGAATGGCAAACATTGCTAGAGATTCCCACGCACCCCCGCCTCTATCCCCTCTATTGAAAAAGGACGCGATGGCTCATCCATCTGGAGGTATACTTGAAGGGACTCTATGGGAATGAGGGAACTGGTCTATTTCCAATTTCTTTGGAGCCTTCAGGGACCTCCAGGGAAGAATAGGGACGTGGATCGTTCAGATAAATTAGCTTTATTATTTGTGGTTCTAGGCGCAGTTTGAATGGCGCCTAGGCACGACGAGGAGCCATCTAAAAGTACCGCATTTGGGTTGTGGCCGCTTGATTTCTTGGCTAGACATTTCTGTTCAGAGTGAGGAAACTCCTGAAACTGTGATCTTGAAGAGCGCGCAGCGTAGTTTGTTCACGCGGAAGGTACAAAGGGGATTGTGGTGTGGGGGGCTAGTCAAATAGTCACAGAAGTGTGTGCCACGACAGTTCGAGGGGTTCTGCTATAAGCACGAGGGTGCATGTTTCAGTGAAAAGTTAAAGAAGTGTATAATTAAGAATTTCAATATATGGATTATAGCCGCTTGAAAGACGAAATTCAACAGTTGGCAAATCGTCCCAGGAAATAAGTGCTAAATACGACAGTTCGAGGGGGGTTTAGGATGTTGACGAATTGAAGTAGGTTTCGCAAAAGGGACTTCTTTATGTGACTTGCAATAGCAGATTCTTTTGCTTTTTGAAAGTCCCTATAAGCTGAAACAATTTCGTACAAACATTTATAGAAAGAAGTATGTGGGTCATTAGAGACGAAGTAATGAATGTATGTTACAGTGACCATCTAAAGAATTGTCTAACAATAAGTGAACAGTTGCAATTATTCTCCTATTCTCCGTGAAAACAAAAGTAGAAGACTATGATCGTGTCAAACAGTTGTTCACAAGTAAATGTAAGTGTGCGCATGGTTTGAGGGGGTTTTGATGGAAACAAGAGAATGTAAAAATAATAATGAGCGACGACAGTTTGAGAGATTTTAAAGGTAAAAAGATGTAAATAGGTTTCAGAAACAATCGAAATGAGTATGATTGTGAGAAGTGCAATGAACGACGGTCTGTGGTTGATCGAAAAAAATGAAAATCTCTTTGAAAGCGTCAAGAGAGCGCAGTTTATATTGCCGGGAACCACAAAACGGTGAATTCCAAATTGAGAGTAGGTAAATGAACGTCTTGATCTACATCAGCTTTATTACCTCTTTGGCTTTGAGACGGCACGGAAAAAAGCTGTATTCAATCACGCTTCCGAGGGATTGCGCAGCGTTTCAATAACGGTTCAATATATTCTGGCATCCTTCCAGGTCTTCGAGCTGTGTGTCGGTGGCTCGTTGCTGGAGAGGCTGCGCGATCGCGAGAAGCCGATCCTCTACGTCCACCAACTTCTCGAATATTGCAAGCAGATGTGCAAGGTGAGAGGCCCCCGGGCACCGGCGGATAGATTGATCTACCTCTTCGAGCCCCGATTCATTCCCCGGATGATTCAATCGATTATGGAAGGGGTTAGAAAAGGTAACTCAAGAGTGTTCCGGATAGTTGTCGGTATATTCCGAGGGTGGGAACTAGAAAGCTTCAGGTTCCCGAGAACATCATGCCCTTGGTACTGTGAAGGAAACGATAAGAGAATACAGAAAAATAATATGTTTCAGAATATTCCATAGACATTCTGATGCATTATTTTGGCGCTGAGTTGCAGTTGTTGCATAATATACAAATATTATTTGACCAAAATAATTATCCTGAGCGATTGAGAGGGAGAACGTTTCATCGTAAAGATTTTTCAACTTTAGATTCGGATTGGCGATTCGATATACAAAAAATAAAATAGTCCGCCAAAATATGTTTCAGATAATTTTAATTTCATTGAATACCTCAGCGGTTTTTTCGACATAATGCATTTTGGAAAAATATATTTTGGAAAAATAAGCGTCTGGCTCCCGACGATATCAATAACAAATGAAACCTACCTCTTCCCTCAGGGCATGACGTATCTGGAGACGAAGCACTGCGTGCATCGCGATCTCGCGGCGAGGAATATGCTGCTATCCGCGGATGAGAAGGTATACTATAGCACAATCCTTCTAGGCATACTATAGGTATACTGTGGTATACTGTAGATATACTGTGGTATACTGTAGGTGTACTGTGAGTATACTTTAGGTAGGCAAGCTGAGAGAAGATATACTGTATTCTCCGGTATTATAGTGATGCGGAGGCGACGCGCGAACTACCTTCGCGGTAAACAGCGTAGTGATCTATCTATCTTCTGCCTGCGTAGTGACCCCAACGTGATAAATGTATGTATGTATATGTATGTATCACTACGTTGCTTACCGCGAAGGTAGTTCACGCGTCGCCTCCGCATCACTATAATACCGGACAATAACACCGAATCGCCGATCGCAGACTGAAACCGCATTTACAGACCATCAAAATCTGCGACTTCGGCCTCATGCGCTGTCTCGAGGAGAACGAACGCCTCTACGTCATGTCACCGCAGAAGAAAGTGCCGTTTGCATGGTGAGGTTTCGAACACGTCGTCGTGTTTTGGGTGTTACGGTAAACCACCACACGACGACCTTTCTACTGTAGTGTTATCCACGACAGTCGTCGTATTTTTGGGTAGTACAGTGGTTGTTCTTCAATAAAGGAAGGTAAAGAAACATTGCTAATTTGCCAAAGACTCTGATAAAAACGAAGTTATGAAACACAGAATAATTACACCCGCTAAAAGTATTCGGCGCGATAAGCGTAGTATTGTAAATAAACGTCGTCGACGATCACTTGTGAATTACGACATTCTGCAGTAATTTGCTTACCACGACCATTCGGCGACGTTTAACCATTATGCCGTACTAATTGCAGAGAAACTACGTGATTGGTTATTTACCAGCGAAAAAAATCCGAAACATTACAAATTCGCCCAAGACTCTGATAATAACGATGATATGAAACTCATTATTTCTAATACCACGAGTCAGTAGTTGTGAACGTTGCCATGATGCACTTAGAGTAGGTTCTACACCACCACGTAAAAGGTCGTGTAGTAAATGTCGTCGTATGACAAAATTGGTGGTGTAGGAAACGTCGTCGTTCTGTCACACACACAAGACGACGTTTCCCAGGTGTCCACCGGAGGCCCTGCGGCATCGGCAGTTCTCGCACGCCAGCGACGTCTGGAGCATGGGCGTAGCCATGTGGGAGATCTTCACGTACGGCGAGGAGCCCTGGTGCGGGTGCAAGGGAATCGACGTATGTTGTTTTCGGGTTACGGTAGCGCACCGAATGGAGAATCGCAAACTGAAATCGGTCAAACACCGCAATATCCATAAAGAAAATTACTTTTATGGATTTCTAATTTTTAATGCACCAAGAGCATACATACGGTTAGCAACAATAGGGAAGAACCCACCTTTGCAGGTCCTCAAGAAGGTGGAAGCGGGCGAGCGCCTCGACAAGCCGCAGAAATGCAGTCAGCAGATCTACGACTTGATGATGCTGTAAGGGGGATACTGTAGCGCACCGAATGATTGAATCGCAAACTGATTCTTTGAGTAAAACCAACATTTTTTCAGATGCTGGAAGCTCAACCCGGACCACCGGCCGAAGTTCAATCTACTGCGAGGATTCCTGAATCAGGTTGGTGAGACTTGGGGTAGAAAATTTCGTCGAGTGTGATTATGAATGGATAGTCTATTCGATGATTCAGGAGTCGTGAAGCATACTCAAACTGCATTAATATTTTCCAATTCTTATTATAAAGCTCACAGCGAATGAATAGTCGAGTTTCGGACGTTCGTGTCGTGCCAAATTTCCCGGTTAGATCGTCTGTATCAGTGGATAGTAATTTCGGTAGATTACGAGGCCAGCGCCGGTAGATCATAGGGTATTATTGGCGAACCAAACCTGTATAAATTCGCGTTCCGCCCAATATGTTCTCTCTCCATTGAAAACCGATTTCTCTCGTAATCCGCCAGCGGCGAGAGATTTCTCTCTCGTCGTCTGGCAAAGACGAGGTTGGTTCGCCGATATTAGATCTCCCCGATGCTAGGCTTTAGAATCCCTCGTAACAACGTTTATCATACAGGCCGAAATGGCGCGAGGCGTCGCTCGCGAGGCTCATGATTCCAACGAAGACGGCCACCTCTACGTGCAGAAGAACGACGAGCTCATACTTATCGAGAATACGTAAGGATTCTCGATGAATTTTACAGTATGTTTCATGCGTTGGCTGATGTGTCGCATTCATGGCGACGCATCGATACATGAGCGGTCACGTTTTCAAAATTTAAAATAAAATATAAACCCCTAGATTTAGCTAACAGGGCGGAAGTTATCTCCTTCGGAACGATTAAATCCTTGTCCTTCCCAGGGGTGTCCTCTGGTTCGGTCAATCGGTTCGGACGCGTCTCTTCGGCTCCTTCCCGCGGTCTACGGTGTTCGTCAAGTCCGGAGCTACCCAAGAGCGGAGAGAAGAGGCGCCGCGCGGAATCGCCGGCATCAAAGGTAGATTTTGCGCACTCACGCTCTAAAATGCGGGAATTCAAATAAGTTGCAGGCACACCCCGCAAGAGCCCCCACATCAGTCTGCCGATAAAAGGTGTGAATTTTTATAAGTTTCACAGGATTCGCAAATGAGAGGACGGGTGAATTTTTTAATCGTCTGTTGGATCCTCGTACAGTTTGCCAATTTCAAAACCACCTTGAACTTCGTACCAGTGGAGAAAATTTTACTCATCAAACTTCTCTTTAGTGATTTTAATAGCACTCGAACGTCGCGCCTAGTATTTGACAAAGCATTACGCGTAGCCTCTGAAACGTATGTTATTTTTGGACAGAACACATTTTGAGATGCGATGGTAGCGCCTTACCGCATGCGTTTCATCGGATTCACAACTGAAGGGATGGGTGTAACTTTTCGATTATTCCTTCTTACCGTATATTCTCAAATCAATTAGAGCCTTTTTGAACTTTTAATCAGCTGACGAGGAAACTCTTTTTGCTGTCCCCGGCCAATCCGAACATGACATATACCATTCGAAAGAGCTTGAAAAACTGTACAAGACAGTATGTTTCATTTTTCCTGAACGGCTTTTCTTTTGTGAGAAAAAAAATTGAAAAATAGCGACATTTCAGGCCGAGTCTTGGGCGCGGCCCAGAAACAGACATTTAGCGATTTTTTCCAAGACAGGGGGAACCCGTTCTGGAAAAATGAAACACGCTATCTTGTACAGTTTTTCAAGCTCTTTCGAATGGTATATGTCACGTTCGGATTTGCCGGGGACAGCAAAAAGAGTTTCCTCGTGAGAAAATCTGGCACATTCAAAAACCGAATGCGATATGTTTCAAGTGACAGAACACGTTTTGAACCGCAATAGTCGAGCGTTCATTGAATGTGATTCATCGGAATCGCAAATGGGTGAATGGGGGATATTTTTAATGCTCGAGGTGAACCAGCACCAAAATTTCCAATCATTTGCTTCAGGCTCATTCATACACGCGGCGCACGGCGACATCTCCGGGGAAGGTTGGTTTACTTCTTTTTTTCCGCTTCTAGCCCGGAGGGGATTCGAACCCTGGACCCTCAACCTGTCAATGGAGACTCTAACCAACTGCGTCATTGCAGGCTGGGGCAAGGCCAACGTCATCGACGACATCTACCTGAAGAATCCCGTGCTGGGAACGCCGCTTGTGGCGTGAGCTTTTTTGTTATTTTTAATTCCAATAAGGACCAGGACAATTATTGTACAAAGCACTGCATGTGTCTCATTTTTAGCTCTTGAAACCTAAAAATTCTTAAATGTTTTCTGATTGTGAGGATCGAATTGACGAAGAGTTTTACAATTTATAGCAGACAGAAAGATGTTAACTTACGAATATTTAGAGTTATAAACTTTTTATTGATCGATTTTGATCGATTTTTTAAGAAAAATATTTCATGTAGGATCGGTGCGTCCTCCATGACTCCTCCGTCGATCGTCGCTCTTCCGCCCGGGAGACCGCCCATTGCGGGTGAGATACAAAACTGGGGGCAAGGGGGATCGAACCAGAGACCCTCCGATCATGGTTGTAGAACTTTACCACTGCGCTATAAGAACCTCCATGTCCCAGAATGCTGTACAATCCAAAAATTGGAGCCTTTTGAAAGCTGCCAAATGGAATAATAGTGTGTGTGTTTCAGCCAATCTGGAATACAGAGTTTTGATGTGCAGATTAATCGTTCCTGCTTGGCTCCTTTGTAATTTCCACTAAATACCGTCTACAAATAAGTCAATAAAATCAATAAATATCACCATTTCAGTGAAGCCCTCGTCGCTCGCATTCAATTCGGATCCATTCTCGGGCTTCGACGAGGATGACATCACTCCATCGAGGGCCGGAATGGAAACACCGGGTACGGTAGGGAGAGTCAGGATAATCAGAGGAGTACGGTAGCCTTCGAATTACTGTTTCTTAAGATTACGGTATTTGGAAGGTTATGATAGCGAGTTTATAGGTATCCAAGGCGGAGTCCACTAAATTTTTACGATAGCCAGCGGGTTACTGTATCCGATGGATTGCGGTATCCAGAGGATCGTAAACTGATCTCTTCAGGCCCGTCGACCTCCTTTGCCCCGTCGTTCCTGCCGCCGAGTTCCATCGCCATCGGATCCGGAGCGCGAGCGCCGGTTCCGGTAAGGAAACATTTGGGCCTTATTAGTTGCCCAGACGGTCATCGACAGATTGTGGTATTACGAAACTTTATTTGTGGAATGCATCATCAGGCGGAAGAACATTATCAAAACCACCTCTCATGATTTACTTGGCGATGCTTTGAAACATAGGTTGAGGCAAAATTTGTATTATTTTTTTCCAAAATAGAATTGCCATGGAAATTTTGCCCATATTGCAAAAGTGCTCCTCATTTCCAATATTGGGCGGTCATATTGCTTCGCGCGTCGCCTCCGCATCACTATAATACCGGACAATAGAACGTTTCGGGTTCTCTAGAATGGTAAACTTGGAAAATCCTCTGAACTCCGATAGTACCCCCTGTGGCAGTGAGACAGCGCCATGAAAGAATTCACGGTAATTAGAATCAACAATAAATCGGAATTACCAAATAAACCCGACAATAAATCGGAATTACCAAATAAATTGTTTTATAATTTTTAGTTAAAATAGAAATCCATAATAGAGTAATTATCGAAAGGACCTTTCGCCTTTTATTTGGCGCTGATTTGAAACATAAGTGATGTTGTTGTCGACAAAATGTTCTAGAATCTCAAAAAGTAAAAAAAACTAGTATTCGCAACGAATCGGATATTTTAATCGAATCAGTACACCATCGGACTATTTCTGTATACTTTTATATTAATTGATTCAACGGACGACCTTCGCAAATTATCGAAGCAGCACCCATGAAAGTGTTTATGATAGCACGAAACATATTCGAATGGAGTCAATTGCAGCCGGCCCACACGTACTACGAGCCTCCAGAGACGGGACGTGGACAGGCCAATGGGATGAGGGCAGGAGGAGGGATAGGAGGAGCGCCAGTGACAGGAGCCGGACTAGGAGCAGGGAGCATGGGTGAGTACGAGGATGAATAGATTTTTAGGGTGGGAAATCAACGCAAAACGCCTGATGATTACTTGATGCAGATAATTCACATGCTCTACATCAGACGTGAAACATAGCTTGATGTCTTTGAATCAAGGCCGGGAAACAGTAAATCAACGACGCACTTTTCTCTGTAATTTCTTTTGGGTTCTCGACAATCGTGAACAGTGGAGTTCATTAACCACGGGGCTCTCGAATGTAGTGTGCAGTCGGAATCGTGCATTTTTGGGGTTCAAATTCATCTAATACGTATTGCTTTACTCTAGTCACCCAAACGGTATGTCTCAGAAATGAAACTCATGTCTGTAGGCGAGTGTCGGGGCCGAAACTAATGATGTACATAGTTGTCGACATTTGGAATAGCGGTAATCAGGATCATTTTTAAATCGATGTCTTTTGATACACCACGACGACGGAGAAACATTTTCGCCCAATCCTTTGTTTGTTTCATCACATCTTTATGTCGATCTTCATAAGTTTCACACCTGAGGAGTTATGCGTGGATCAGTAGAGTCGAGCAATGCGACGTTGCAGGCATGTGCACACAAATTACGGTGACACACAGTAATTTTGGTACGAAGACGTTTACTACACCATGCTGACGTGGTGTAGTAAAGGTCGTCGTACGTAAACATCACCCACAGGCCGAGATGCCTCCTTCCTCTCCTCCTCGCCGGGAATTCCACTCCTCGGCATGGCGGGAATGGGCATGAACGGAGGAAATAGTGAATTTTATTTATTATTGATTTTTATTGATTTTTTTTCTGCAGCTTTTACAAAATAATGAATGATGAACGCATGAACCAGTAACTTTTGATTTTGAAAGATACCGTATTCCATTCTTCCCTCCAGGACTTCCCGTCGTGACGGCTGCGGTGCCGCGACCGAACGTCAATGGGAAGGGAGGTCCCGGGCCGAGCACCAGGTATACTGTAGGGTATCTCTAACTGACTTCCACCCAATCGCAAACTGATTTCGTTTCAATATCAAACTGACTATAGTCAGCTGATTATCAGTTCCCATATCGCAAACTAAACCCTAACTTTTGTAGCACCGCTCGGAACTCCAACAACACACCACCGCCGGTAAATGCAGCACCGTATGTGTTGCAGCCTCAGGTAACTGCAAGCTGTTTAATATTTGCAAAAAATGGGTTACGGTAGTCGATCGCAAACTGATTCAATTCAGAAGGCTCCCCTGCCCTCGCGATCGAATGGCAATTCGCCGGCACCTGGTCAGATGGCGGCGGCATCGACGGTGAGTGTGCATGAAGACGACGTTTCCCAAAGAGGCATTTAGGAAACGTCGAATAATAGTGAGGAAATGGTGGGTTTTGAAGTGCCGAACAATATCAATGGTGGACTGCGGGTCGTTGGTTGTGTTCCGGGTTTAGGGATTCGAACGCTCCGGGTGCTCTACAATAATAGGTTTTCTTTGCTCTAATTTCTTTTATTTGCACTTCTTATTTGTGGTCAGCGCTGTTTTTGGAAGGCTGCGGAAATACAAACAATAAGTGTATGCTCTCTTTCCGTTTATGGTGGTCGACAGGGTTTAAAGTAAATATTATCAACCCTAACAATAAAACAGGATAAACACAGTAAAGGAGCACAAAACGCACGGCCCCCTTCACTTCAGTTGTTTCCCTACCTCATATTTCCGCCTCTTTTTAATGTATCCTTTTTATAAGAGTTCCAGAAAAATCAATAATTTAATTTGGTTTAAATTCTACATTCCTCCCTTCAGGGCGCTGGTTCTAGCGTGATGGACGAGCTGGCGGCCCGGCTGCGGACAGGGACCGGCGCGTCGACCACGGCCCACCACCACCACCACTCTCCCTCGCCATCGAGGGTCCCAGGTATGGTAAGAGTTCCAGTCTACGATTAGATGTAAAGAATACGTTAGCTTTGGGTGGGCTTCAGTCTACGATAAGAGGAAGGAGAAGTGGGCATACGAGCTTGGGGAAGTTTCAGTCTTCGATAATGGGAGTGGATACGGTATCTTCCAGTATTCGATAAGGGAAAAGAGGTTAGATACGGTTGCTTATTGTTGCCTGAACTGATTGACAGTTTTCCAGTATGCGATCAACACCAGGGGAGGATTAATGGGTTACGGTAGCGTTGAGAGGATTAAAATGCGGCGGGAGAAGGAACATAAACCATAAATCCCCCTACAGATCCAGTGACCTGGAGGCCGGCGCCGCAGGAAACGCCGCTGTTGAATCACTCACAGGTGAGTTAGCTCGTTTTATTAAATTTAAATTTTGGGTTTAGGATAATATTATTATTTTTATACCAAAAAAAGCAAGAACGCATCAATGCATTAGTTTGTAATGAACAATTACAACGCTCAGAAGCACAAGTCACGATGAACGAAGCGAATTAATAATGTGAAGAAATCAATGAAACTTATTAGCAGTTGTAATTTTGCCATTTTCAAAATAAATAAAATATTTTCTCTAGATGAACACCTACAAGGGCGGCAATATGATGTACGGAACCGGAGGAGTCCTGGATCCATTTCAGGTACTTATTTTTAAGTTTCATTTTATTTTCTCTTGCGTTTCATAAAACTACTTACACGAATAGCAATTTGAACTTTTAATAATCTCTGGCAGCGTATTTGTAAACACGAATATTAATAACTGCACACACATGTGTCAGGAAACGCGCGAAATGCAAACGGCATTTTTTACACTTTTTAAATTATCAGGTCTCCGATGCGATCCGAGCGTTGGCCTCCGGTTCTGGACAGACGACATCTCGGTCAGAGGGAGGAGCAGGCCAGTTCTACGGAGGAGGCCATGGTGGAAGCCCCAAACCGGTAAGCTTTGATTTCAATTGAGGTGGATAAACGTTCCGGAAAGCACGTACCAAATATGCTGATCAAAGCCAATTAGTATCAAAACCGCTATGTTTCACTCAATCAATTACTTTCACGATTTGGGCATAGCCTTGATGAGAAGCAGTAATCGGACACAAAAATATACACACCGAAAACCACTAAAGTATACAGTTTTTTTTTATTCCCAAGCCGGTTAGCGTTGTGTTTCAGACCTCTCTAATTGTTATCAAAATTGTGGAACATCTTTGATTTCGCGTTGTTAGTCGATGCACACAAAGTGAACTCTCCAAAAACCAGTTGATATCCGAAGGGGGGTTTAGCGGTTACCGGTTGATCCGACTCTTCGCTGCAGTCGCTTATTCCCTCTCTTTACCTCTCCCCCACTTCACCCTCTTCCTCTCCTCCTCTTCCTCCCTCTGCTTTCCTCTTTCCCTCTGTGCACAACTCCAGCACAAAGTTCCCGGCCCTTACTCATGCACTGCTAGGTATGCAAACATGACGGTTTTTTTCCTTCTCTGCATCTCATTCTCTCCTCTCCCCTCTCCTCCTCCTAGTCCTCCCCCTCCTTCTCTCCGTCTCCTCTTCCGACTCTCTCTCTAACTTACTCCAACTGCCAAGGGAAAACAACTCGCCGTGGAGGAATGAATTGATTCCTCCGCGCTTGAGCGATAGTTCTTCCTTGAAAGACCGTTTGTTCAGACCGCTTCTGAGACATCCCTGGTTAACAAAATATTTTTGAGTTTCACCGATATTTATATCGCGAATCTCTTAGCAATAAGTTAATTTTTTGGTCAAATTCGTGGGCACAAAAGAAACCTAATTTCCGGTAGCTGAAGATAGCTTTGGTAGGGTGCCAGAACACTCTTATTTAGCTCGCGCGTCCCTAGTAGCCGATAGCAACGGGAGTCTCGTGACAATGCGCCGCCAGTCCATATCAAGTCCTCCCTAGTCTACTCCATTTTCAAATCTTCCCTATTTTGTCCTGTTTCTAAAATATGCCGAACTTCTTCGACCCCACCTTCTCCGGCTCCTACTACACTTTCATGCGCGATGCCACTGCATCAGTCAGAGTCTGAAAGAGCTGTCAAAAACTTAGCTATCTGAAATCAGACTAATCGACAATTATTTTTTTCGCTTTTATCAAAACAACGAAAGCTGCACCCATTCCGTCAAATAAAAACTCTACTTTCGGTCTTGATGCATGCGAAAGCTTTCACCATCATTTTCCCATCCACCCTACCCCCTTACAGGACCACACCATCACTCCTCAGCAGCCCTTTCGGCCTCAGAGTGCAGTCCAGCTCCCGTATCCCACTCCTACACAACAACAACAACTTGCATACCAACAGCAAGTCCGCCTATCGCAACCCATCCCTGTTAGTTGGCACCGCTTCTCTTTGCCCCTTGTCTCACAGCTATGACGAAAAGAACACAAAATTAACAGCCTTCTAGTTTCCGAAGGGCTACCAAAAACATATTTAATGGGAGGCTAACTTTTAGAGAGACAGGTGTAAACCTCGGAGAGTATTAGGTTGATCGGAAAGTAACGGTACATAGTGTTTGGAATTTTATTTCTCTGATCCCTGATGGATCCAGGGCTCATGCGCGTGGGGTTAGCATGGGGTGTGAATGCCAAGCATACGCCCTTTGCGGCTACTCAGTTGTGAGA
>JACMIG010000784.1:8739-21580 GCA_014805385.1 Levipalatum texanum
GTGGGGGGGGGGGGGGGGCCCCTCCCCCCCCCCAGCTAGCGGAGCGTAGCTCCGCTAGTTGAGGGCACGTCGATAGTGGAATAGACCCCGTGGCAATCTACCCCTACAAGATCCCCCGGGTCCTCGTCTGATTGGAAAGACTCCCTCAAAACACCAGTCTGGGCCTGATTTAGTGTCCCCGCAATCAATCTCGAGGAAGAGGAAAGAAACACACTGCGCATTCTACTTTCTCGTGCCCTTCAAAGTACTCGGGGATAAAGGGGTCCCACGGTGCCTGGGAGAGTCATAATATCTATACTTCGTTAGAATGTAGCTCGTGATTGAGGGCAGCGCGGGTGGAAAGAGAGACCGATCGAGAAGGTGCGCGCCCACGCAGAAGATAGATAGATACTCCCCATCAGATCTCCCACTGGAGGCAATGAGTCTGGTGCTCGACAACTTTGAATAGAGTATGCGAGAGGAGGAGAGACAGACACGCTATGAATGACAATCGTGGAATGCACTGAACTATGGATCCCCAGCAGTTCCATTCCTCCCGGGTCAAAATAGCAACAAAATCACTTCCGTCTACAGTAGCTATTCCCCCGCATAAGAAATTCCCCAGGTACCTGTGGGATGCCGTTGTGGTAGGGGTACATCGGGATCGGCAGGCGGTACATCCTTCTAGGATTACGGTAGGCGATCAGTAGGAGAGGAGATAGAGGCAACCAGCTCGGGGGAAGTCAGTCGACTAAGAATGAGGACGTCGTCAGCACCACCTCTACGAGCCCCCCTGGCACTAGTCGATTGTGGGTGGCCTCAGGAATCCGAGTCGATGCCGTTGAGGAACGTCGATAGTGGAACAGACCCCGTGGCAGTCTGCCTCTAGAAGCTCCCCAGAGTCGTCTGCTGATTTGGAGATACGATATAAAGATGCTTATAACGTTGCCGGAGGTTGAGGGCAGCACCTCCGACACGTGGGAATGGGGGTGGTGAGATATCTCGAGAGGGCGCACGACCACACAGACAGATAGATAGATATATTCCACCCCATCCGACCTCCCACTGGGGGCAATGCGTCTGGGACCAGATACCCTTGAACAGAGTACGGCAGAGGAGGAGACGCAGATAAGCTTCCATCCCAGCCGATGAATGCTAATCGTGGAATAGAGTGAGCTATGGTGTCCTCGGAGACGGTTTCATTCCTCCGGGCCAAAAGTGCAACCGGACACAAAGGGCGAATCGGCGGCGGCCGAACCGTTTGGTGCACTGTCTGGGTCGAGGGGAGGAAGGGAGGAGGGGAAGAGGAGTCAGACAAGGGATAGGGCGCAACCGGCTAATGACTGCTAGGCGGAAGATGGCGGCGGCGCGACACTTTTATGATCATTCCGCGAGGTGGCACCAAGCCCCCCCAAGACATCTGGAATACCCACTGTAGATCAGCCATTTGGGGGGGGGGGGTCCATGACCCACGGGAATGAAGCCCCCTCCACCTCAAGAACTCCGTTCCGGTCTCAAAGTATTCGTGAATGCGGCTCGCGAACGCGAATGCCGCGTCGTCTCGCCCTTGCATCCTTTCCAGGTGATTTGACGCTCTAAGGGGCAAGGGTAGATTGGTGGTGGCGGCGGGCGGAAAGAGGGGGCATCGAGGTAGGTAAGAGAGGAACAGGTAAGAAAAGAAAGAGAGTCGGCCCTCCATCTGGGTGCCATTAAAGGCGTGTCGCCCCACGCGAGAAAGGAACTTGGAAGGGCACGGTTAAAAAAAGGGGGCAGAGGCCTTTCCTCCCTCCCCCAGGGTAGGAGCTCGCAGTGGAAAGGTGTTCTCTGCGAGGGGCGGGGCCGGGGCAGTCCCCCACTACACCGTATGGAGTACCTAGTCCCATTTATAACATTCCTGGATGAGCTCCCCCTGTCCCCCCGGGCCATTAGGAGAATACGGTACCCCCTGTCCTCGCCCTCCCTTCGTTCTCTCCCCTAAATCTACATCGGCCATCAAAATCAACTGCCCGTAATCGAGACGTCGAAGAAAGGGAAGGAGGGGACTCGAAAGGAAAGTGCATCAAGTGGCAACACAATTCAAGGCAGATGGGGGGAGAAATACCGGAACAATTTAACTGCTCCCCATGGTGTCCTCCCTCCCTGACGTGCTGCGTAACTGTCTTATTTCTTTCGGGGGGCGCGACGAGCCCAAGATTCCTATCTCCCATTGTGGAGGAGTTGCCCACGAAATGAGCAGCCCACCCGGTGACGGTAGGGTGGGAGAGAGGAATCTTAAAGGAGGAACTACTGGAGGGAGGGGCCGAAAGAACTGCTCGTGTAATCTGGTGTTTCTTTTTAGTGCAGCTGCTGGGGGTGGTCTCCCTCCCCCTCGTGCAACTTCCGTAATCCCTCCCAATTATAGCAGATCTGCGAAAGGGAACCGAACACCACACGCGACGGCGGCAAAAAATGGAGTAGACAGCCCTTTTTGAGAGAATTTGTGGTGGACCCCCGTGCTCTAATCGGAACGCGAATTTGTACCATGAAATTGTCGATCGCCGCCCCACTTTTTCAGACTCTTGGGTGGGGAGACCGAATCTTGGAGAAAACGGGAAAAGAGATTGTAGTCTTGTACCAGGTATTCAGGCATGTTTCAGTTGACAAGGGGCTACCGTAGTAGGGGAGAGGAGAGAAGGAAAGAGAGTGCATGGCCGCCCGGGGCACATAACGGCACACCATAATACTCGTGGTGGAACGTGAACAGCTCACCGCCATGAGGCCCCGCCCCCTTCATAACTCCGCCTACTATGGATGTTGATTCGGCCAAGAAAATAGGGGAAAATATTATCATTCTATGATCATGACGCAGTTTGCGACGGGGATGATGCGAGAGAAAAAGAACATATTGATCTACGGCGATGCGATAAAATTGCCCGTTCGATCAACGATGTTTGCCCATATTTTGCAGTGCAGAAGGCCGCATTTAATGGCTGATCGCGAACGAATAAACCAGCGAGGAACCATAGATGAGTAACAACATTCCTTGGGGAACACCATCAAAGATGAGAGGGCAATACGTGCCGTATGCAAAGGTCTCCTGGTCAACGCAAAGAGCACTGGTCTAAAAGATCGCCATTGGCGGCCGGGTCAACCAAGGCAGAGACGGGAAGGGAAAGACCAGCAAAGATCTGATATCACGCATCAGTATCCTCACTCTCCCATCAGTTTGTCCCGAGTACTCGGCCGAAATGTTGCCAACTGTCATGCGTTAGCCGGGAGAGAGAGAGAGAGAGGGAGATAGATCGAACGAGAACAGAGGGGATATGAGCAGCTGACTTTTCTCGTGAGAAGACACGTCCTTGGAGTCTCGGGAGAACGCATCAATCGCACTGATCTTCTTCAAACGTTAATTAGCGGGAGGAGGAGGCGTATGCCCTGGGAAAAGAAAGGGTCCAAACGAATCGAGGAGGGACCAACTGATCGCTCTTTCGCACCTCTCCTCCCATTCGACACGTCGGGAACAATAATTGCAAACAGTCTGACACAAACAACGTGAGCCGCTTTGAACCTCGTGCCTGAACGGGCGGGGTTTGATAGTCAGGCGGCATTGAAATGCGACAGAGAAAACAGCTCATCTCCATACATGCAGCTGGAGCGGGATGTTTTTCCACCATCGGGGATGCTCGACAGAGGGGGGTGTTTCATGGATGTTGTTATTGTCGGCGGAATAAACGTTCCGGAGAATACTCTCGTTGCCCTATGCGGGTGGGGCGTCGACTGGTAAGCAGCGTATTTTTCCCGAGTGCGATGAGCTTATTCTCCGGTGAGTTTTTTTTCCGCGGACAATATTTCGGATGCACTAAAGGCGCCTCTCCAGGTCCCTCCGAGACAATTTCCATGTCTCCAGGGGCGCGCGGCCTCGGAATGGGCAAAGTGTCGGAGGTCCGAGCTATGAGAAAAGTACACGGCAAGGGGGACAGGTGAGCAAATATGGGGTACTTGGCGATCCCTCCGATGGTCCTCCGATATTTATATCATCTGCCGTTCCTGGACACCCACAGCTGCCGCGGTCAATAAGGGACGAGGGATTGGGGAAGGGGGATAATATTGGCTACCCTTATTCGGTCAAAAATCGAGATCAGCGACCATTAAAACAAGATATGTTGAGAAAATAACATGAGAATTATGGAAGCGCACTAAAACTAACTTTGCCAAAAAGATTGAAACGGAATTCATCAATTGTTGGTATTCACTATTGCAAACAAAAAGCGCTGAACTACCGTAATTTGATCTGTCCCTTGATCGAACCGCACTTGTACCCGAAACGGTGCCTTGATCTATGTCATCCCGTAGCCAATAACGGCGGGCTCATAAATCATAACCAGTAGTTACTTGTGCTCCTACCGTGTCCCCCATTCCAATAGACGGCGCGGAGCCGCGGATCCTTTCATTATGAGTCCCCAATGATGAGAAATGGCACTGCAGCTGCATTGTCAGTACGTGCACATCCAAAAGGGCCCACCTCCCTCGCTCTCTACAGGGACATGCAGATATTAATGGGGCTGTTCGAACAACGCCCATGGCCCGATTCCCGCCGTGCCGAAGAGGGGGGCGACGATCTTTAGAGATAAAAGGACGCACAGGCAAAGTGTGGGAAATTGGGAGAGGCTTTTTATGTGCAGCACAGTTCTTTTGTGCGCTTGATTTTGGAAGATAAATTGTTTCCCTTTCTATGCTTTTTTGAAATGTATTTTTGCAAGCTAAATCCAGGAACAATTTTGAAGAATTTTGTCTCCATTTAGGACGGTTAATACGTGTGAATATGATCTTGAAAATTTTGCACTTGCTGGTGCGAATCGCACTCTGCGCTTCTTTTTGTACGCTCGATCTTGATCGAGAAGATCGAGGAAGATGGACACCTGACTCATGATGGGAGACGAATTTGTCACCGATCCGAGCGGGGGCTTCTTCCGGCCCAGACACTTCCCGTAGCATCAGATAAAACACAGCTGCTCCCGCACTCTCCGAGGGATCGACTCACGCCGGAAGGGGGATCCATCAGAATCGACTGATTACCAGACGGAAGAAGAACAAGGAGGCGGAGGAGGAGGAGGAGGAGGAGGGGGAGACTGGGAGGAGTTGCACGTCTGGGTGTAAGGAACCGCGGTTCAATGAGTCAGAACACGACGTTTAAACTCCAGGGCATCCACCGTCTATTTATAATTATCGCGATAAATCTGGGATATGAACGAATGCATTAGCACCAAGGAATCCTGCAGATAGACCGCGATCGACGCCAATTGTCAGGAAATTCTCATGGAAGAAGAACTGTCTGACCTTGCCATCACAATGGCTGGTGGATGAAAATTGGACACTCCTAGTAAACCCCCGCTCAAGACCGATGGATCGCTGAATAAGGACTGTAATGGAGAAAGGACGCGTAGTTGGCCATAATATTGTCCGGAGCATAAATCACGACGCAATCTAGTGACAGCTCTCCCCTGTAGGCAATGCGATTAGAGACGATCGTCACAGATCGAGAATTCAATACCTTCGACACGGCGCAGACGCCCCATTCCCGGCCTGTCTGGCTATGACGTACTCCGAATTCAGCGGGCGATATGACGGGGTTGAAGAATTTTTTCCATGGGACGCAAATAGTCTGCGTCTCTCGCTTTACGTTATCCCTCAATTTTGTCTTCGATCCCCCTTGTACGAAACGCGGTACGAAACATGCGGAAAGCTGGGCAAACTACGCTGCAGGCCCAAGTTGTCTGCCCCCACGACCCGTAGACTCGCTATAGATTCGCTCCACTATTGAATCCTGCAGCGGTAGGGCAGATTTATGAAAATCTATCTTCCCTCCCCGATTCGCGCTGCAAGCGTGCTTACTATTGATAGTGCCTTGTATGGGAGGGATGTTTGCGTGCTGGTTCTCCTAACAATAGTGGCTGAAAAAAGGCGGCGCAGACAGCCCTCGGAGGTGTGAAAACAGTGCGGGCGCCTGAGTCATGGCTGAATTGGAAAAGATCATCGAGACGGGGCGAGTGAGAGAGAGAAACATTCGTTCCGAAGGAATGAAGACGAGTCGCATTTCAAAGGGTACCCCTATCGAATCATGCTGATTTAGAGTGGGGGCGCTGATACGATTGGGCGCTGCTGCGCTACCGGGTAAGGAGGTGAAAATGGCTGAATCGTGCCGGATGCGGACTGTTTGAGTGCTGAATGGGCCAGCCCCCTCGAATCTCGTAAAGGTGTCCTTTTAGTGGAGGGTGCGAGAGCGTGAACACCTTTTGCACAGCCCTATTGACCCCGTCCTCCCCCCAATCGAAATAGGTGCTGATGCCGAGCACCAAAACGTTTCCACGGTTGCAGCTCTTGATCTACCGTAGTTTGACGATAAATATAGATCAAGAGCTCTAATGTGGTGCCCGACAATGCAGGATGAGGACACGAGCATAACCGTAGATCAAGAGCTCTATGGGCCATGAGACTAAATAGATGCAGGGCGGGAGAGTGCGAAAGGAAAATAAAAGTGGTGCGAGGGGCCACTCGTCTGTAGGGTAATCCCGATGTCCTCTACTCATTGTCACTTGGGAGGGGGATTATGTCGATACACGGGAGGTTTCCGATCAGTCCGGCCTCTCTCTTTACACTTACCAGAGATCAAGGGCGGATCAAAGCTCCCGGGGAAATATTTGTGAAAAAGCGTAACTTACCATACCGTGGCTTCAACGGATTTCATTGTTATCAAGCGAAATAATACAAGTGTTGCCTGTTGAAAAAATTTTCCGAAAAGAGCATTGATCTACCGCAAAATTGCGTCTAATTTAGTAGAGCAAAGAGCGTATTTTCCGGTACATTTTTTTCCGCCGACAATAAAATGGGATAACATACCAACACATAGTGACTGCAGTCGACGCTGGTCGCGATCTGAGCCTCAGACACTCGACGACTCGATCCGCGCTGAAAACATTTATTTAAAAAAATGAAGAATTAAATGCAAAAATCTCTCGAGTCGACAGCGCGACAAGCAAAGCAAACGCTTTGATCTGCGGGTGGAACACATCAACGAGCGAAATGTCGACGATGCTTCGATTTCGGGAGAACGATACAGATGCAGAGGGATGAATGGCAGAGATGAAAGGGAGATGGACCATTCCGGTAAAGGGAACTAACGGATTCCACACAGTGGAAAACGCCAAAACGACATGCAGGAAGGGATTGAAGCGCTGACGAGGATTCCAACGGAGGAAACGCAAATGAATAGATCCAGGGATCCAGGGAATCAGATCAGGGCTGCTGAAGTATTTCAGTTGTTCGAAATTTCACGATCTGGCCTGGTTTGCAATGGAGAAAGAACAGTCGCGTTCGAAGCGGTCTATTAGATGAATTTGGATAGGTCGATAATACCTGCACTGTTGGTACAATGGTGAAGAGAGAGAGAGAGAAGATGACTCGGATTGCGCCCATGATTCAGCTCCGAAACCACAACAATACACAAAAAGATCCCCATAGAGAGTGGCCGATGAAGAGTGGCCAGCTATATCCAGGAAAGGGAGCAAAAAGCGAAATGCCATGTGGTCTATTCCCGCGACAAATCTCGTGAGGATCGGAGAGAGGGCCATGGAGAAGGAGGGGATGAGGGGGAGGACGGGAGGGTAAGAGGGCGAACGACCGTGGCAGCCAAGAAAAACACAAACATCTGGAGGACACCAAATAGCGACGCAAGGGGTCGAGTGAAGCAGGAAGAGGAGCGAGGGGGAGTGCGAGGGAGAGGGCCACTCGCCCCGTCTTTTTTTGCTGCCAGACAGAATCAAGACGCGCTTACTGAAAACAATAGCCCCTCCCCACGTGGATACAGTACATGAAAAATACAAACATCTCAGGGGCACAAAAAGCTACGCGGAGTCTAGGGAAGCGAGAATGGAAGGAGCTGGAAGAGGAGTAAGGAGGTGGAGGAAGGAGAGAGGGCGACTCCTCCTGTCTCGTTTTTTTGCTGCCATTCAGTCGTCCACAAACAGAAGAATATGGCGCTGGATGAAAACAATACCCCCCCCCAGTGTTCGCGTCCCCTAAATTGCCGTTTAAAACTATGGCGTTTTTGTAAATGGTAAAGGAACAGACGAGCTCTTCGAGGGGTCAGGGACTCCCTCTATCGCTTGTTCTGTTGAGCTCCGGCCCTCTGCCATGCGGTCACGAGAGCCCTCCCATTGTACCTCTGCGCACTTTAGGGGCGGGATGGCTAAACGAGGCCTCCCAAACAATGCCCCCCCCCCCTTCCATGACTAGACTATGGCGTTCTGGAGGCCCAGTTTAGGGGAGGGGGGCAGGTGAGGCTACATTCCCCGTGTGTACTCGGCTTGCCCCCGGGGCTATCCGAGGAATAGAGAGAGAGAGATAGCAAGGGGTAACGAGAGACGCAGACACTACATCAGTTCCATCGGCCAAGTACAAAAGGAGACCACGTTCAAGAGGAAGCTATCAGGACCACCCACCGGGGGGAAATATGATGACCCGCCGCACTTGATCTGTCCCATCGCGATGGATTGTACCGTAATTGGGGACCATCGGAACACCAGGATCAATCTATTCAGCCTGTCACGACTTATGCAGCTTGAAGAAGAGTTATAGGATGGGTCGCCTTGAGGGATGAGAGGAGGAGGAGAGAGAGGGCAGGAAAAAGTACTGGAGGGAAACTGTCACGAAGCGAAGAACGAGGAAGAGGAAGGAGGAAATTATCTGCCAACTCAAGGAATATTGCAAAAAGAAAATATTGCGCGAATAAGCAGGCATCATTGGTAGGACAACCATGTAGATGCAGGTCTCTGTAGCGAAAACGACAGCTCTAAATGCCTTATGGGCCGCAGTATTCACCGTGACAACCCCGTAGACATCGACAGCACCAATGCTCTCGCAACACTTCTTTCGGCTGCCGTCCCTGTTTACATGGTTGGCGAGGAATCGTTCAGAGCGAGAGAAACAATGCTGCGAAACAGCTGATTCCTCGAAGGGGGCGGTCAGCTGAGGACTCTGGCCTCTTCCCCGTCGAGTGACAACTATAACAGAGAGACGCAGCCATGTTCTCATCGCAGAGATGGCGCCAGACGAGAGACGCAGACGAGGAGAGGAAAGAAGTTCGAGAGGCGGCGGGATAAACATATTTGCGACGCTCCTCACAGTCATTCTGTCTGCAGCGCCCGTGATGATATGAGCGTGCAAAAAATAGCCCAAACAGAGTGCATTGACGGGAAACATAAATATTTTCCCCGGGACTTCCGGTGTTTAGCGCGAGATTAAGTTGCGCAAAACATAGTTTGGCGAGAATTTGTGGATTCCCCGGCAAGATCAAAGGATAGCAAAAATAGCCAGACCGATCGTGAGTACTATTGTCGGGAGCCACATGAATATTCTCACCTCGGACTTCCAGTATTTAGCGCGATATTAAGTTGCGCTAAACGTCGGAAGTTCGGGAAGTATTTGTGGGTTCCCGATAAGATCAAAGGGCAGCGCATCTCATTATCGGAACTGTTTCGAGATAGCAGAGAAGTAACGCAGAAATTGGCATACATTCCGTGCTCGTGACGGCGGGGCCGAGAAAGGAGTTGTCATTTTGTAGGGGACTAAAGGGGGAGAATAGTGCATTGAACCAGAGGGCGCGATTAGACCAGACCAGATCAAAGACGAAAGTTTGAAATGTTGCGATCGTCCCCTAAACTCGTCATAGGGGGACAATAATAGAAAGGCAGTGAAGCACGCCTGATCTCGGGGTGAACAGTGGGGGGATCACGTAGGTACAGAGGAAGTACGAGTATGAAGAGGGAACGCGTTCATGAGCAGAGGGAAGGCGTTCCAAGCAGAAGAAAGACTTTTACAAGCTGGGATGTGCGAGGAAGACATGAGGAAATAATAGTTTGCAGAGGAGAGGTGTTCATAAAGACGAGAAAATGCTTTGACAACATAGCAGAACGAGCGTATACAGGATAGACATGACCAGAGTGAAAGGCATGCAGAGGAAAGACGATCAAGCAGAGGAAGTGCGAGGCTGCGCAGGAATGGCGTTCACTCCGAGAGAGAGAGAGAGAGACAACTGGGGGGACAGAGAGCGATAGACAGCTTGATTCCGTACTCTTTAGGGATGCAAATGGATTGAATGGGGGGAATGACTCAGTTGTCTCCTCTCCTTCCTCCTCTTCCTCTCCCCTCCGGAGCGAACGCCGGGGCAAAAACGCCATCCCATTAATTGCAGTCTCCTAAAGATCACCCAAACAATGGCGAGTCAGGAGGGAGAAGAAGAAAAGTCACGTAGGATACTTTAGAGAAGAGCATTCACTCGGTGTTTGCCGTTCCTATCAGGAAGAAGATCTAGATGACGGTTGACCCCCGGCACTCAAGAGAGGATAAAAGGGAGCTGCCGATGGAGTCACTCTCCTTGATCTTCTCGAGTTCAGGAACACGCTGGGAAGCGGTCAAGGGGGTCTCTAATTCCCATGTTCGGAGAGAAACAGCGACCCCAACGCATAGAGAGCGTGGTTCTCGACAATATCGAAGATAAGCTCAATGACAAAAGAGTATGGAGAGAGTGGACTTCGGTATTAGGGCAAAATGGCCTGACCATGAAAGCCACGATCTCGCGATCTCTAAAGGTTGCAGATTCGAAGGGGGAGCATGAGCTCTTATGCAAACTTTATGGGTCCCCGGTCAGCGCTACTCTGACTCTCCCTGCTCAATAAATCTCGATCGAGAGAAGGAATGAAAAACGCCTCCACGATAGGATCTACAGAAAGTGTCGGGAGAGGAAGGGGTGAATACTGAATTGAATGAATGGACCGACGGTATTAGTCTAAATGGAAACTGTCTGACCGTCTTCTCCCTCCTCGTCTACTATATTCTCTCGTCGGAAGAGACCATAGGCACGAGGTACCCGATTAATATATGCCCAATCGAGGGTGGGATGGGTCGAGCGGGCGGGAGGGGAATTCCAGTTTTTTCACCCCCTGTCGAGTCGCCAATACTGCGGCAGTCGAGAGTATTTGTTTTGTATGATAGTCTGTCGTCTCTCAATGATCTAACTCTTTCTACGCGCGAGAGACTGTGTGATTGAGGAGGAACTAGACGTCAAAGACAACATTGATATTCTCCGGAAGGCATTACAAAACAGTCAGATTCGCATTGCGCGATAGAAAGTGCATGCAAATGACTTTAGGGGGCAGAGATGAAACGAGGGATAAATGCGATCAGCGA
This sequence comes from Levipalatum texanum, assembly GCA_014805385.1. NCBI lineage: Eukaryota > Metazoa > Nematoda > Chromadorea > Rhabditida > Diplogasteridae > Levipalatum > Levipalatum texanum. The sequence continues at coordinate 19,942 of JACMIG010000784.1, forward strand.
GACGCAGAGAAGTCAGAGAAAGGGAGGAAATAATACAAGAAATAGGCGACTGCTGCATCCAATCGGCTCAAGTGTTTTGGCGGCGACGATCCAAGGAATTCTTGTTCGCCTTTCCAGGGTTGCCAATGGGAGGCAGGAAGCAAGGGACGCGAGGTTGTGGGATGCAGAGAGACTCAGACGACGAGAGAAAGAAAAAAATCGGGTGAATAAGCCAATATTACCGATATTAGCGCGTGGTGATTGTACGAGCTTTTTTTACTCATCGCCAGTGCTGATTTTTCGATCGCACAGACCGGACTTGTAGTGTTTAGCGCACCGATATTTTCACGATCACCGCAAATAGGAATTATTTCCTCCAAAATAGAAAGCTTATCGCTCGCGACAATAAGCGGTCATGCGGTGTCGTTGGTAATAGTACCGGAAACAGACGAGGGAGGAATATTGTGCAACGCTTCGTCAGCAGAAACTGTTCAGTGGTGACAAAATGGCTGAGCGGATCAGTGACTGGCAGCGATCGACACAAATCAGGACACTTTCCCGTCGGGCACCTCCGGTTTCCCACGGTCTAGATGCCCCCGAAAAGAGAGCCCAGAGAATAAAGGAGTATTATTCTACGATAAAAGAGGTGTCATCGCTGGTGGGAGATTGTGACTGAACGATGAAACAATCCGTGGCATGTGAGCAGATAACGTTGAATAGCAGCTGATCGAGGGGCTCAAAGGGGAAAGCGACTGGTAATCGCCCAGACCCTGGAGGCAGACCCCCTTTATCGAGACGTGGACCAACAAACCATAAGAGGCAGGAATAGACATCACGCTGAAGGCTACAGAAATCGAGAATGACGGGGGGACTGAGGGTAGAGTCTGATTAGATTCTATCATCGAAGTTTAAAAGGCGTCTAAATTCGCGTTGATGTTCTCGAGATGTGTTTCAAACACGCTGGGGACTTTGAAAATAAACAACTACTAAGAATAATAAATGCTCGTCCAGCGCGCGAACACCGCCCCCAAAACCCTTTCCTCCCCTTCAAATGCGAATCAGCTGGCTGAATCTCGGTGGGCGGACAGTCGGAAGAAGAGAGGGAACACCAAGGTCGCCCCCGTCCACCTGGAGGTCCACCGTCCCCTCCTACTCCCTCCTCCTCCTCCTCCTCCTCCCCTTCCCCCTCCCCCCTCTTGCGATTCCGCGATTCGCGTCGCCGCCTGCGTCTCCTCTCTTATCCTACTCTCTCGCTCTAAACAGGGACGATTAGCGGCGTTCCCGGGCGGAATTCAAGAAAGCTCCAGGCGAGATAGCACTGCATTCCGGGAGAGTGCCAGACGACAAAGTGATCTACAGACTAACTACCGTAACTCTCCAGGGGAAAAATCGCGGCGAGACCAAAGACAGAGAGTTCGCAAGAAAGGGACATTGACCACTGACGGAATACGGGAGACTTTCCAGCTGCTGCCTTACAGAACGGGAGAAAAGGGTAAGCGATTCTGAAGAGACTGAATGGAGAGGGTTGACTGCTTTTAGTCCCTGCCTTTTCCAAAGGGGGGGGGGGGGCGGGGGAGGGGGAGCGATTACCCCCCCCACCCCATAAGGGGACTATTTGGGGGGGGGGCAAAAAAGCAGCACGGGCTGTAGGGACAAGCGG
>JACMIG010000785.1:0-26518 GCA_014805385.1 Levipalatum texanum
GTACTGCGCTGTCCTGAGCTCCTACTTGTTCTCATCCTACCTTTTCACCTCCATCTTTACTCCCCCCTCCTCCCCCGGAAGAGCCACTCCATTCTTTCTTACATCTCATAAGCAATTCCTCGCCATTCACATTCGACACCCGAGCACCTCCTGTTTCGCATAAAGACTCGCCTGCTTTATGCCATTGCCACGGAACATTATTACAATCGCACCTCAGACAGGAGTTGTCGAAAAATGTCGGCGAATGCCAGGGATCGGTGTCTACAGGGTTGTTACGGTTAATGAAGGATTGTCAAGAACTTTTGACACGATGCCCTTTTCTTAGCCCCTATTTAGTATGAAATAAAATGCGCGCGAATACGGTCTTTTGAACGATCGTGTGAACAAATTCGAATAAGGCTGCATGGGTGAACCAGTCGCCCTCTATTCGCCGTTAGCTCAAAGCGTTCTGAAATGGAGTCCGGCACAGCAGGTTGGTATGTTCGCGAAAAAAAAAGATATGCATGGTTTAGCGGAGCTTCTTTCTCTGCCCGTGGAACTCGTGGTCCAAATCGCAGAAGAATTAGCCCCCAAAGAGCTTCGCAGGCTGAGCAACTCGTGCAGGTACTGTTCCTCTTCTAAAATAAATAACATAAATCCAGTGCCCCTAACATTTCGTCTTTCGTACCTTTGACTTGTGCGAAAGACGACATTCACATAGGTACATAACATACACCCGCCACTATTAACATATTGAACCAGGCAGAGTCGATCATTACAGATCCATGAAAAACATTCTTGATGAACATTCGAAAAGTCTTGCAATCGACATGATGTGCCTAGAGCTCATTAGAAATTCCTCGCCCGATGTCCCGATTTCTCTGCGGATCAGCAACGATCTTGGATACAATTATTCTCTTCTCTACTACAAAAGAATAACAGTGCATGAGGAAATATGTATATCCACTACAGAAATATGTATTACCGAACAATTGCAGTAAATTGCTGGAAAATACTACCTGATGGACAGACGGACATCAACTTTGACCTACTCCAACGCATCGCAGCAAGAAAATTCTGCGAGAAGCAAAATATCGTTTTCCACAATGTCATTCAAATTATTTAGTGCATTTTTAAGAACTGAATTATGTTTTGTAAAATGATTAAATGCCTGATTGATCTAGGAATTGCTTGATAGTCATAAGTGTTTGAGAGGCTCCGAGGTTCGAGAAACTTCACATCACTAGGTAAATCCCTAAAATGGCTTTTCAGTTCACAATCGACACAACGTTTTTACGCGATGTGAAGCATCTTTTTCCGCTGTTTCCGGGAGTCGATTTTACGCGTTGCCTTATATCGGCACTCCCACATTTTCGGGCGTAAGTTTCTCGAATTAGTAATTGAAAATTCTCGAATGGTTTTCTCTCTGCATAAAAACACCGAATATCCTAAAATATCCATTAAATGATGCTTTACAGGGATTATCTAACGTATAAGGATTGCGATTTTTCGAAAGAGCTCCGGATTCCGTCGACTTTTGATTCCCAGGCGATCGACATCCACGGTACACTGAACAATACTCCGCTGAGAAGAAAGCTCTGCAATCTACTGTGAGTTGAGGATGGTTTTCCGGCTCGATTTATGATAATACTTTCATAAATACCGAGTGAATTAACCATACGGAAAGTACGCTGGTCGCCCTCCTCAATAAACGGAGTAAAAATGGTGCAATACTAACCCCTATCATGCGATACGACTCTTTGGCATGCGATTCGAGTAGAACCGCTCACATCTATCTTGTGCCGATTTGTCTTTTTTTCTCGCATGACAGTGTTCGATTACACTTTTACTGCATTTGGTGAGGAGGGAGACCAGGTTAATTCCACCGTTTTCCGTATGGTTCATCCGTCGACAATACTAGAGAGCACCATATTTCTGAAGATTATGCAAACACAGTATTTAACAGTAACCTACATTTTGTGCCGACGGCGCTTCTTTGCTCTTGGTCAAACACAAATGGATGTGTATCTGATTATTTTCAAATAAATCAACTTACATTTGACTATGAAAAAGAACCACTGTTTTCAGGTGGACGAAATTCATGGCGTTGAAAGAATTTGACCACTGCATGTCCGATTGCTTGGCCGTGCGCCAACTCAAGACGATGCACGACATTCGAAAGAGAAGCAAACGAATGAGTGCCCTCTCATTCGTAAGTTCTCTCTCCAAAGTTATTACATGATACAATGCATGCAATAAATATTGTCAAAAACGTCAATTAAGAAGTTCTATGATCCGGCACGATAGTAAATCGCTACATGTTTAGGAAATCGGTGACAACCTCGTGTACTACGCCGCTGGATTAGCGACTTCAATCACTTTTTTCCACTGTCCAATGACGTAAGCATACATCATTGGCCATTAAAGATATTCTAAATTAAAATGGGGAGAACATAATTATATACTCGAAAACTACGGCAGATAAACAACTACTTGGGCCTGAAATTTTTTCAGCTCCGAATATCGTCTCAATGCTCAACAAAATGGACACAAACGTATCATCCATCAGAAGGAGATTCTGTCTACGCTTGGTGTGAGAAAATACATCCAGGTATGATTTAATGTAAATATCTCCTTTTGGTTCCGAATCCTTAGCCAGTGGCATCGTCCCTAATAATAAAGATTATACAATTTTTTTCAGCGTATGCTCAGAACTCCTGTGATAGTGTACTGAAATAGAATTTAAATTGCATCCTGCGCATTTCTACAGACAGCACTTGCTGGAGCCTTCTTTCAAGGAAGTTATGCACATGCAGAAAGATCAGCTCACTCACGGATCTTACAGTGAACTATTTATCTATGAGGTTCGATTTACATATTTGAACTAGACATCATTCATAACAGATTCGTTGAAAAGAAACAATTCGACACATTTCACCAAGTTTTTCGTCAATAAATTAGATTCTGTTTAGTATCCTAAGTAGCAAAAACAAACGGAAAAGTTTTTTCCCAGAGATATGGATGTTCAAAATATGGAATGCCGCCGTGTTCTTCGGCGGCATCCCGGCGGAAAAAAACACTTCCAACGTCCATACATATCTCCGAGAAAAACGATCTTTAAACTAATTCCTTGTCTATAGTACGCGGGGGGGGGCTCTAAAGAATCCATCTTCGCCTCCAGCTTAATGCGGATTATGTTCGTGGCAGGGACCTTTTGAGATTTACAATAGGATAGTAAACGACCTCAAAACCAAAAAGTGGTTTACTATTTCGCTACATTTACCTCAGAATTAAGGGTTCTTTAAATTCACCAAAGATTTAAAAGATATTTCCGTTGCAGAGAGATGATGATTTCGATATTTTCGCCGAGATATTTCCGTTTTTTTGGATTCCGATCGAATATGCGTGGCGATTTCCCCTATCAAAAGATTCTCACGCCAATGGCATTCCGAATCCGATCAAGCATCCTACAAAAATGTGATAAGAACCAAGTCGTCGCTCTAAATTAATTCGAATTTGTATCACTACTCTGTTTTTTCATTGACCACTTTCAATAAATGCAATTCAGAATGAACGGAGACAGATTTCAACTGTATGTCGTCATCCGTTAACTCATACAAAAGATTTAATCCACACTTTTCCCGTGATATTTTCGGCGAAAAATGGTGTGTTCTGGAGACTCTTCGCTCAACTAAATTAGGTCCAGCAGGAATTATCAATGTGGGCGGAGTTTTGACTGATAAGTTTGCCAGAAAGCGATGATTCTATTCAGCGGATATTTTTACTCCTGACAATAAAAGTTTGGCGCGAATATGGGTTAGCTCGATGGTGTGAACATTCGAAAGATGCTCAGTGGACGAGTCTCCAACCATTCGCCACCCGTTCAGCTCGGTCTGATATGGAGTCCAACGGTTGGTGTTATTGTTTTTTTTTAAATATGCGTAGTTCAGCCGAGCTTCTTTCTCTACCCGTGGAGCTTGTAGTCCAAATCGCAGAGGAATTGGATCCTGATGAGCTTCGCATTCTGAGCAAAACATGCAGGTTTGTCTGCATGGGGGAAAGTCCCTGACTGAACGAGTCCAATCGATACATTGCAGATTCATGAACCATATCCTCGTTGCTCATTCCGAAGGCCTTTCACGCGATTATATGAATCTTGAGTTGACGTTTAATTCGCCACCCGATGCTTCCATCTCGTTACGCATTAGTTTTGACCCGAATAAGGAAAAGACAAGTGAAAAAAACGTAGTCCCAAAATCGCATATTAATTGCAGTTATTTGCGGACAAATTTTAGCTGATGGTCAAATGGAATTTGACCATGATCTTCTCCAGAGAATTACTTCAAGAAAGTTCTGCTACAAAGCAGAAATCGAATTCCATAATGTCAGCCATATTCTTTTCCAATTTTAATAGGTGCATTATTGAAGCTCCAAAGTCAAAGCATGCGAAACATGAGACTTTATTTCTGGAATTTTAATAACGCATGAATGAATAACGCAAACTCGTTCTTTAGCGATACTCCACAACCTCATGGTTGGTTTACAGTTCACAGTCGATGCAACGTTTTTACGCAGCGTGAAGCACATTTTCCCGTTGTTTTTGGAAGTTATATTTCAACGGTGCATCATTTCTGCACTTCCAGATTTCCAGGCGTAAGTTTATTCACGTAAATAATATCAGTTTCATTAGACAAGCATCCATGAGGAGTAGATGTTCTAGAAAATTCCTTTGAATCGTCATAATAACGTCTTTTCCAGCATACCTCTGAGATATTTGGATTGCGAATTTTCCAAAAAGCTACACATTCCGCCGACATTTAGTTCAGAGCGTTTCGAGATTCATGGTACACGAAACAATACTCCGCCAAGCAGAAAGTTCTACAACCTTATGTGAGTGCCTCATGAATAACCCTACTTTCCGGAATACGGTATATGTAAAAAAAAACTAAAGGCATAATAGTTTCTATCATAAATTTTTGAAAGAACTTACTTAACAAATTCTTTTACTCGCATCCTCACGCTTACGCCCAGTTCACCTACGTTGAAACGCCAGGTGAACTGGGCAATTTAGGTTCGACTCTCGTTTTTTTCGCCCGTCGACACAACTTCTCTGCGGGATACTACACAATGATCCGATATAAGCAAAATAGAGCTCCATGATCTATCTAGGAGTTTTTCCGAGGTCGAGACGAACAAAACAAAAAAAGATGAACTCATTTGGACATTTCCACGCGAAGTTATGACCACTTATTGTTTTCGCTTTCGTGTACCCCCATTTTTGTCACGCTCTCCTCATCCCGTCCGATCTGCGCGTGAGAACCAGTGAGCTGGCCCAGTACTTGGTTCGAACGCCGCCTGGGGCAAACTTTTTGCTTTTCTTTTTGCATGGTCAGGAAGTGTTCTAGAGTGGTCTAGAGTGGTTTGGAGTTCTTCCTCATAGTAGAACAAAGATGAATTATCGATTTTTCGGGAGATCAATCCCCGCCAGGTGCAAATGTTTTGCGTTTTCTTTGGAGGGTCAGGAAGCATCCTGGAATGTTTCAAATCACTTTTTAGGGAAGATCAAAGACAAACTATCGATTTTTCGGGGGTTCAATCCCCGCCAGGGCCGAACTTTTTGCTTTCTCTTTGGATCGCATTTGAACAAAAAATTGCAAAAATTGCAACAATAAAAGCTCGGAAATCTCTATCTCTATCGGTCGAACGGATTGTTGTTAGACGCTTTATTAGCTGGCTTCGCTGCAAATAAAATTGTCTTCAATTTAGGTTCGAGAAAATACAAACAGAATAAAAGAAGTGAAATCATTTCCTAGTAAAATGCAGAAAAAACCTAAATTCGTCGAGATTATTACGCGGAGCGTTTCAATCTGGTTTCTTGGCGAAGAAGAATGTACCTGAATGAAAATTCCGCATTTCGACCCAACTTGTGTGTCGCTCAATAGCCACCCATTTTTTGTGCTTCTGAATAAAGGATTTCTCGAGAAAGAAACACAAAGTTCCACAGTCCGTCGGCAACGCGAATAAGATATGAGCGTATCATAAAACAGCTCATAATTTATCCTCAAAGGGATACTATAATCTCGCGATGGACCTCGGCGAATTCAAGTTTTTTCTGCATTTTACTAGGAAATGATTTCACTTCTTTTATTCTGTTTCTATTTTCTCGAACCTAAATTGAAGACAATTTTATTTGCAGCGAAGCCAGCTAATAAAGCGTCTAACAACAATCCGTTCGACCGATAGAGATAGAAATATGGTTTTAGGTTGAATAGGTTTTGGCTTTGGAAGATTTTTCGCATATCAATTCCGATGTATATGCGGTGCGCCAACTGAACACGATACATTCGATACGAAAGAGGAGCCAACGAATGACAACCATTAGATTTGTAAGTTGTCAAACAATATTACCAAAAAATAATAACATACCGAAATCTCTGCAGGAAATTGGTGACAAACTCGTAAACAACGCAACTGGATTGGCGACAAAATCCTATTTTCACTGTCCAAGGGAGTGAGCATGATTTATCGACATGTTACAAAGCGACTAATTTCCAATTTCCTTTCTATTCAAAATGGCGGTTGGAGATATTTTTCGCCGGCTCAAATATTAAGCGCTAAATTGTAAAAATTGAGCAATCGCTATTCGAGCACTTGAATCAGGTCTAATATAAGATAGGTGCAACTAAAAAGTTTGTTGTAGTAAATCTCGCCTGCCTGTAAAGTGCACTCTTGCGTGCAGGGAGTGCACTTTACTGGCAGGTTCGATTTAGTACACCTTACTTTTTAGTTGCACCTATCTTATATTTATTACAGTTCAGAGCATCAGTATACGGCTTCAGGATATGGCCACAATCGTGTACTTTATGGGAAAGAAATTCTTTCTTCACTTGGAGTAAGAAAATGCATCGAGGTATGGGTACACATAATGCGTCTCCGTAGAAACTGGAGGAGGAAGTACCAAAAAATAAGCGATTGTATAAAATTAGTTATCATACATTCAACTGAAATTTGCATAAAGAACAGACAAAGGCCGATGTGCTCTTTAGCCACAATTTCCAGTCTTTAACATAAATATTAATTTTCAGCGCCTGATGAGTGGTCCACCGGAAGAGAATGAATCGTATTTTGATGTGCATTATACGAATTTCTACAGACACCATTTACTTGAGCCGTCGTTCAAAGTCGTCATGCAATTGAAGACAGGCCAACTTATTCCAGGGGCTTATGATTATGAGCTGTTCATTTACGAGGTTTATGGATCCAATGCCCCGTGATGCTTTTCCTTTCAGAGAAATGATGATTTCGACGTTATTGTGATGACGACATTTGATGGGTATGGAGACGTTTTCTGCACTGTTCACCTTACCGAAAGATGGGGTGAAAATTGGACTTTCGAAACCGGCACAGCGATGTACACAAACATCATCAGGATCAAGTCTCCAGTCTAAAACAACACCCAATGAAATCACCACTCGACTTCTTTCCATTGCGAATTGTTAATAAACGTCGTGCAATTTTCTATACAGCCTCTCTGCGTAAACATAACACATTGGACTGCCTCCCATCGGCTCATAATACGCATCTGACGTATTTTCACAACATTGTTGGCCTCTAATAAATGATTCTGTACCAGCTTCACTTTATTCGAAGTCTCATTCAGAATACAGGATCCACTCCCCAAATATGGCGGACGGGCTCGAAGTTCCAGACCGTGGGCTGGCCGACGTGGCTGATCTAAAATTACATTTTTGCAACATGCCAAAACAATTCCCGTGCATCATCCTTAATATTGGCTGTGGTCCAATCAAAGGGCGGGAGTCCCTGATGCGTCGGGCCGGATTCCGCGTCGAACGAGAGCGTCTTCATTAGGTTCACGTCCGTGATCTAGAAAAACGCGCGATTTCAACGTGGAAAGCACGAAGTTTTTACGTTAAGTATGCGCACTTTCTGCGTAAACAATGCATGGATTTTTACGCAAAAACGCGCAGTTCATACCATCTGTCAACTTCACGGTCACTGTCAAATCGATTTCTACCTTGTAACCAACCTTGTAATCTGTAGCAACGTTGTCGTTGTCATTAAGATCGTCGATCGGGCACGAATTATTGTAAGGATTCAGGTCTCCACTGGAAAGAGGTGCGCGATATTTGCACGCGGACGGTGCGCGCTTTCTCCGAATCTGTTCCACGGATGGGGATCATCGGGAATGCTTTTTCCCCGAGAATACTTACCGCGCAGCAATGGATAGCACTGCGTTGCCGCGTGGCTTGCAACCTTCTTGGGTAGAGAGAGGGTCCGCCGAGAAGTTGTTGAACCTGTTCGAAAATACTGGTTGATCTTAGATCTTTGATTATTAATTTTCAGGTCTTGTATTGTCAGTGAGTTCAAGGGAAATTCAACAATTCGGCTATTGTCAAGCGCCCAAGCAATTCTAATTCCCGTTCCGCGAAACTGTGTTTATCTCCATAGTATCTTAAAATTTTGCATGCTAGTTGTACCTGGATTCCAACCGAAGCCTGCAAAATTAGAGCATCATGCTCTTTGAGGACGCAGAGATACAGGAAGCTGACATTTTACCTCCCTATCGATAAGTTATTATAGAATTGCTTGGGCGCTTGACAATAGAATGCTCGATTGGGCTCCTAACTCTAACATTGATCTTTGCTCTTTGATCTCACCGCATCAGTTTCCGAAGACTGTCAATATCCGTCGCTGCTGCATGATCCCTACGGAAGATCCGCGCACGCGAAGTCGAATTCCACGAGTAGTAAGAGCCGAACTTCTCCTGTAGAAAAAAGCTATAGGGTCCTGATGGTACATCATGTCGATATATGGAAGATCAGATCGATAACATAAATACAGTAGTGCAGTTTGTTTCTTCCTTTATCCTACCACAAGCTTTCGATAGCCACCGATCTGGAACATCCTCGAGAAGTAGCTGCAATTTTTTTTGTTCATTCAAAGATCAGAGATCAAACTCGCTCACGGCACATTGTAGCTGGCCCAGTATCGATCGCTCTGCAGCCGCTCCGTCATGTCTTCAATTTCGATCGTTCCCCTGAACTTCCGGAGAATAGCACGCCGCTAAGCGCAGTAGGACCGCTGTCTCTAAATCCAGAAACTCAGACTCACGGAAATTGCTCCAAGACATAAAGGAGCCCCTTCGGGAGCTTCGACATGCCCGGTGTGAAGAGATTGTAATCTACGACCATCCACTGAATAGACGGAGGTCAGACTTACGGCGTTTAGTGTTATTAGGCATTTCGTCAAACGGACTAGTAAGCTCTGGCCGCTTCGATAAACACAGTAGCGAACCTGGTTATTGTACGTCCCGGAGTTGAAGCGGCTGAAGATCGAAGTCCACTCTGCAGCGGAGGCAGCCATCCGAGTCGCAACCTGGAGATTTGCTCAAAGCTACCGTAACCTAATTGTGAGAAGGCACAGCCAAAAGCTACCGTAATGCACCGTATACTGGTACTGCCCAAAGCTACCGTAATCTAAACAGACCATGCTCAAAGATACCGTACCAGACAGCGGACCCAGGTCATAACTCCATGGCTGGATGCCTGCGCAAAGAGTGACTCGTCGTTGACAGCGATGGTCGTTTCCATTATCGCAAGATTAGCACTCGTCAGCATGAAGTCATCAGTTGAGGGCAGGATACCTAAAATTATTTAAATATGTCTTTAATTTATACCGCTAATTTATTTATCTTTATTCAATAAAGCCAAAAGCGTTTTTTTTCATTATATTTTCGTTTAGTTTCAGTTTTTAGAGGTGAATAAACTGCAGAAGTCCGCGATTACTGTATTGATTGGTGAAGATTCTGACCGAAATATCCCGACATGGTGTAGGTCCTTCCGGGGAATTCCTTGAGTCCGAAAGAAATTCTCCTCTGAACTCGCAGCATCGATGCGTACGAATCCCAAGTGTCGTGAGCGAAGAGCAGATTTTTATTTCCAGGAGTCACCTGTGATTCCGGACGATTTGATAAATAAAGTAGGGAAGAACTCATTCAGCCCAAGGGCGCATTATGGCAGTTCCAAAGCTCTCTTCTCTTTGGACCTGGGAGCGAAACGCTCTCCAGTAAGCAGACGACGTGAGAACTCTACTTTCAATAGAGAACAGCTTGGACGGAACGCGAATTTAGAAGGGAACGGCCATAATAACAGATTGTTTTCAAACTCGGGGGCAAAATCTTTTATCTCTGAAACTTTGACTCGGAACCGCTTCGATTCGTCTTTGAGAGCCGTTTCAGAGATTTTGGTGCCCGACAATAAATGAAACGTCTTCCGGTCCCCCTAAATTACTACCTTGACAATGGCCGAGCAATGATCCCGTCGTCCTCGCAGCTCTTCCGGCCTTCCAAGCATCACCTCCAGATCCCACACCTCCGATTCCAACTGCAGAATACTGCAAATTTTTTTACTGCATTTAGCAGCAATAAAGGCTAACTTACTACATTTAGCAAGTACAATTTTGATGTGATCGAATTACTAAATGATGGATTGTTATGTAATTATCGACAAAATGACTTACGGCGTTTAGCAGAAAATAGGAGTAAAGATGTCCTAAGGGTACTCACTAAATCTTATGGGCAGCCATTTCGCGATCTCCTCTCCCACTAAACAACGTCCCTTCGTAGCCGTCGATCATTCCTTGGACGTGCGCGATCGTCATGTTGACCTGAACTTACTACGTTTAGCGTGTTTTCTAAACTGGCTAAACACAGAAACAAATTCCCTGCCTGTCTCCACTACGGGTCTGCGGGATACTTTGCGATGTACTGCCGCATCCACGACAGGTTTTCCTCGGCGTAAGCCTGCAGTTACTGCATAATCTTATATCGGCCTCGGAGGGCGGAATTTTGAATGGGGCGCGGAACGATAAAATACCTGTAGTCTTTTACAGTACGCCGCCGCTTTGCCGTCACAGTATCCGTCGAAAACGTTGAAGTGTTGCATGTCGATGAATTCACGAGAGGCGGCACCTGGTCAAAGATCAAAGTTCAGAGATTAAAAATCAATAATCTAAAGATCAACGATCAAACCTTCCACGAATCCCGCCGCATATCCTTGGAGATAGTCGGGGGCTGACGCATCGATGACGGTGATGTCCGCCATCGCCCAGCTATATTTTATTGATTTTTGTTCTTAATTTTGTCAAGTTTTTATTTGAAAAATATGTTACTCGGAATAAAACGACGATGATTAAATAAGGAAAAGATCTATTTTACCCGGTCTCGTTGATTTTGTTGGCGAACTGTATGCGCGCGACGTCCTTGCGGCATGTTTGCTTCTGCAAAAAGCTTTTCATAGAAAGCTAGACTCCTGCGATGGTATATTCGAGCGGAAAGAAGTGGGCAGAAGGCATGGTCATTACTGCATTTATCTCATTTGCCGAACCTTGGCAGCCTTCGTATTCGAATCGTACCAATCCAAGCCGCCGTGTGCTGAATCCTTGCAGAGAACGACCTGAATATCGATTTGTTATAAACCCCTGGCAATAAATCGCGCACTTAATGAAGCGCGAGATAACGTAAAAGAAGAGACGCAGGTTTTGATTACAGCCTGCGTCTCTTACTTTACATTATCTCTCGATTCCATTTAGTGGGCGAATTATTGCCAGGGGTTTATATCGTTCCTGCCCGCCTACTGCATTTACCCAACAGCTGTTTCTCTTGTTTCCTATTGGCATGTGAATAGATTTTGGCTTGTAAGAATGCCGAATTTCATCAAGAATCACAATTAGACTGTTTGAATTACATTATTTAGGGAGTACTTGTGCGGTAATGTCACAAAGGACGACCTGAATAACGTTTGAATTTCGCACAGCAGTGAGGTGCCAGCTAAATACAGTACATAACTTGGATTCCTGTTCCTTTAAGCTTGGAACATGTGAATAACTGACCTCCCGATTCCGGTGCTCTGGACCGAAAGCTGATCGAGACACAGGGACCAGCAATAAAGATAAGACGAGTAAAGAGCGATGCATGCTGGAAGTAGAACATATCACTGGAAAATATTGCCGAGAACCCAATGATAATGCGTAAGAAATTCGAATTCACACTACGGAAAAAAATACATTCCGGAGATCTCCTTCTTAAAAAAAACACATATTGATCGACTGCAAAAATGAGTGTAATTTATTGTCGGCGGAATGAACGTTCCGGACAATACGCTCATCGCCCTTCGATCTCTCTCCACTGTTCTCTCGTTTTCTGGCGGTTAGAGAAACGAGAGAACAGTGGAGAGAGATCGTGGGGCGATGAGCGTATTTTCCGGAACGTTCATTCAGCCGACAATACCATGTGACATGATGAAGATGGTCGGAGAATAGACAACGATCTAACGGAGAATTAGCGAGGAGCGCTCAATAAACGTCATAATTCGTTGCTCAGGCAGAAAATTTGGCCAGTGAACCACGTAAGCAATGTGGACGGAAAGAGCTGCTAAATTACACGCATTATTGCAGTAGATCACTGCCCTTTTCGGAACGTCTGTCGAAATTTTGAATGTTTTTGGTATCTTGGCAACGGCACGTAAACAATAGGTTGCCATAATCCATCCTCAAACGTCTGGTATCTCTTCATTCGTCCAGTCTCTCACAGGTGCGGGACTAGAAGAACCGATAGAAGCCAGACATTTAAGTATGGCTCCTGCCAAACGTAGTAAACATAGAAACAGGCGGGCAGAATTCGTGAACCCCCTGGCCAGGGGGCTTTCATCAGTGTAATCTCTGTGGTGCAGACATCAAGGAAACGCTGCGATAAAGAAATGACAGATAAGGTGATCAGATGGCCCGTCGAGAAGGAGGAAGAAGGAAGAGACGAGAAGAGAAAAGGAGAAGGAGGACGAGGAGAAGAGGGGAGAGAGAAAAAGAAAGAGAGAGTAGGTGAGAAGAGAAGGGAATAGAAGGAGCCGAGAGGCCTCCCCTGAACGACAACCAGACTCCGGAAAGCTGACAAGTTCACGAACCGATATTTTTGTGTATCCTGACTACGGGGCATTGCGAAAAGCCCAAGAGTTTGTCAGCAATACTTTGATCTTGGCGAGTTTCGCGGGAGACACAGGATAAAACCTTTTATTCAATGAAAATACCAAACACACTTCAATTCGGACGTTGTAAAAATACCGCTTTTTAAAAACCAACCTTAGCATTTCTGTGGTTCCCGACAATACAATAGTCTGAGCATATTGCTTTCATCCTGAACATTCATCACCCTATGGATTTTGCCCAGAGTTTTGAAGAAGGAGGGTCGAAAAGATGGGAGGAAAAGATGGGAGGTCAGGTGCGGAAACTCGAACATTGCTACAACGGACACTCTGTCTAGATGGCCGTTCCTTCTGACAGCAGCACGTGGGAGCTGCTGGTTTTTTTCTCTTCATCCCTCCCGCGTGGGATCGATCACCGCACACTCGGTGGCCTGGGCTGCGCCCAAACCAACTGCGCCAAGGTGGCACTGTACGCGAAGCGGCGTCCATCTGCCGTGGACCTAATATTGATGATCCATGGAGCGCTCTAATTCCCGCGCCCAGGCAAGACCTATCTATGACGGACTGCGCGCGCTTTTGATTTTCCCATTTCATGCCCCGCGTGATTTAATAGAAGAGGTAAACCTATGGCTTACGTAGTTCGTCATCGCCATTGTTCAGGCGTGGGGTTTATTTAAAACGGATCTCGACAATATTAACGTTGTTTACATTGTAACGAGTTTCCTTGAGTAGTAGCGATGGATGGGCGAAAAGATGAGGGGGTCAGAGGCCGGCAAAGTCGAACATTGCTACAACGGCAACGTCGTTGCTTCTGACAGCAGCTTCCGCGGCGCCGCTGGCTTTTTTTCTCATCATTCCTCCCGTGCGGGATCGAACCCCGCTCCCTCGGGGGCGTGGGCCGCGCCATAACCAACTGCGCCATCGTGGCACATCCCGCGAGATGCGCGGCCATGTGACATGACCCCTGATAGAACCAATCAATACTTTATTCCTGAACTCCACGTCGTGAATTGAAGTTGTTTATTCCGAAACTTCCGATTCGCTTCAAAACACCGGGTCCACTCCCCAGATGTGGCGAATCGGCGAGAAGTTGAAGACAGTAGGATGGCCGACGTGACGGACCTGAAATTCCATTTTGTCACCATGCCAATTTTTTAATTTCCGTTTTTGGCACATTGTCAATTTTTAACATGACTTACCTTTTCATTGAGATGGGCGGTGGACCAATCAAAGGGCGGCAAATCCTGATGAGTTGGACCGGCCTCGGAGTCGAACGAGAGCGTCTTCATTAGGTTCACGTCCGTGATCTAGAAAACGCGATATTTTTGCGCGAAAGCGCGCGATTTTTACGTGAAAAGCACGCATTTTATTCCCAAACACCTATTTCACCATATCGGACAAATCGAATTCCCAGATGTCAACCTTGTAATCCGTGGCGACGTCATCGTTCGCGTTGAGTTCGCTGATGGGGCACGAACCCTTGTACGGATTCAGGTCTCCGCTGGAATTGTGTGCGCGAGTTTTACACGTGGATGGTGCGCGGTTCTAACGGATTATTTAGCGGACTGGAGAAATTGTCGTCGGAAAAACTGATGTGATTCTGATGTGAGAAATGTTTTCGCAAATATGGTGAAAACAATGAGGATTGTGGACCGTTGGTATCGGGGGGATTGAACCAGCGACCTTTCAACCACAGAGCCGGCGCACAACCATCTGCGCCATGCATGTATACTTACCGAGCAGCAAGGGACAACACGGCGTTGCCGCGTGGCGTGCATCCCTCATGCATGGATAGAGGATCAGTCGAGAAGTTGTTGTAACTAAAATATTGATTTTTCTTTCTGATCTTTAGTTTTTGCTCTTAGTTCTTTGGTCTTTGATCTCACCGCATCAGCTTCCGCATACTGTCAATGTCCACCGCTGCCGCATGATCCCTGCGGAAGATTCGCGCACGCGCGGTCTCATTCCAGGAGAAATAAGAGCCGTATTTCTCCTGAACGAAAATACTCAGTCCCATCCTTTATTTTCCCCTCTAATTCGCCTCATATTGTGGAAATACTTTCATTACAGTCTCGAAGAGAACAGAAGGAGTAGGAGCAAGATTGTGGAAAGCTTTTGGATGGCCGATAACGATTGTAGATTTTTGGAACCAAAAGACGCGGATGGAGTCAGCTTATTGTTAATTGCTCAAACATTGCTACAACGGACACTAAGAGTTCGTTGCTTCAGCAGCACGCAGATGATCATCATTTCCACCCGGGCGGGATCGAACCGCGCACCTTCACCGCATGGGCAGCGCCCTATCCCACTGCACCATGGGAACAGCGCGCTCTCCAGTCATTTCATCAGTGATGACACCCTCCAAACTTGTAGATCAACGCTCTTTTCGCGCGTCGAAATGGGAATGGGCGGGGTTTCGACAGATTATACTGGAGCGCAATTTTCCAGAGGACTATGGGCATACATTCCGCCTACCCGCACAGTTCGCGGGAGCAGACTGGGACCACCCACATCCCTCCCACGAAACTCAAAGCGCAGACACCAACAATGTCGTTGTGAAAAAGCACGAGCTTCCATTGAAATTTTGTGGTTCATGGCAATAAACCCCGCCCCCCCCCCTCCCCCCACTACTTACCACAAGTTGTAGATATCCTCCCATCTGGAAGATCCGCGAGAAGTAGCTGTAATTTTTTTATTTCCAAAGATCAGATTCGCTTACGGCACATTATAGCTGGCCCAGTAGCGATCGGTCTGCAGGCGCTCCGTCATGTCTTCGATTTCGATCGTTCCTCTGAATTTCCGGCGAATAGCCTATCATCGTTGTGCTATACGCAGTAACTCACGGAAGTTGTTCCAAGACGTAAAGCAGTCCCTTCGGTAGAGTAGACATGCCAGGCGTGAAGAGATTGTAGTCCACGACCATCCACTGAATAGATGTCAGACTTACTGCATTTAACAAACTTTTGAGCTCCTGCTAAACACAGTAGCGAACCTGATTATTGTAAGTGCCCGAGTTGAAGCGGCTGAAGATCGAAGTCCAGTCTGCAGCGGAGGCAGCCATCCGTGTCGCAACCTGGTGAGTGTCTCGGAAGCTACAGTAACCCAGCCTTACAGTGACCAAAGATACTGTAACCTAAGAATACATAGGACAAGCTATCGAAATCTATGCATGATTTAAAGCTACCGTAACCTATCCAGATACTGCCCAAAGCTACCGTACCTGGCATCGGATCCACGTCATGACTGCATGGCTGGAAACCTGCTTGTAGAGTGTTTCGTCGTAGACGGCGTTGGTCGTCTCCATTATCGCGACATTGGCACTCGACAGCATAAAGTCATCGCCCGAGGGGAGGGTACCTCGAAATTTGTTTAAATTTAAAGTTAGACCCCCCAAACATTTCGTGGACATTATAAATACTTCGGTGTTTGCCCTTTTCACCTGCGGGGTTTCGAGAGATAAACAGCATTTTTGACATGTAATGCGATAAGCGTATTCTCGGGAACGACTTTTCCGCCGACAACTTCGATTCTTAGCGTAAACATCACAAGTCCGGAAAAGTCCAGTCCGGACTTGAAAGTGCGAAGTTGCTCACCAGGATCGCTGGACATGGTGTAAGTCCTTCCGGGGAGATCCTTGAGTTGGAAAGAAATCCTCCGCTGCACTCGCAGCATCGAAGCGTACGTGTCCCAGGTGTTGTGGGCGAAGAACAGATTTTGATTTCCAGGAGTAACCTGCAATTTCGGGAGGATATGATAAATGCAGTTTGAATTCCCGCGCTCGAAAATAGCTCTTGATCTACCGCTTTTGCGGTAGATCAAGAGCGCGTGCCGTCAAATATTCGTATATTCAGGGGGTGGGCATTTGGGTGCCCGACAACGAATACCTTGACAATGGCCGAGCAGTGATCCCGTCTCCTTCGAACTTCGGCCGGCCGTCCGAGGACGCCCTCCATATCATCGGCTTCAGAGTCCAGCTGTAGCATGCTGCAAAGTTACTGTGTTTAGCAAGGTGGCTGACTTCCGGAATTTAGCACTGACTTACGGTTCTTACAATTAGCAGAAAGGCAGACCTACTGCATTTAGCAATAAAAAAAGGCTATCTTATGGTAATATACTCGTGTCACCGAAACCTTTGGCATTATGATTTTCTTCTCGCATGAAAATGCTAATCCACTGCAATAAAATGAAAATGTTGATCTACTGCATTTAGCGGGAGGTTGGAATTAGATCAAAGCGAACTTACTAAATCTTATGAGCAATCGTTTCGTGGTCGGCCCTTCCACTGAACAGTGTTCCTTCATAGCCATCGATCATTCCTATGACGTGAGCTATCGTCATGTTGACCTGAACTTACTGCGCTTAGCATGATTTCAACAACCTGCTAAACACAGAAATGAAATCAATCTTACCTGTCTCCAGTACGGGTCGTTGGGATACTTTGCGATGTACTGCCGCATCCATGCGAGGTTTTCCTCGGCGAATGTCTGAATTACACGATTTAGCAGTTCCGGAGGGCGGAAACAGGAGAAAGCGGAACGAATAACTGGTCGCTTTACCACCAGAGCGTGATGTACTCCTTTTGGAACGACATCTTGTTCTTGCCAGAGGCAATTTCAGTCACAGCATGAATATTTACACCCAATATGCGCAAGCGCATGAAGATCGGAAAATACTAACACCACTTGGGTTCGATTACCCTTAGCACAGGGCGGAATCCTTGTAGGGTGCGGAACGATTAAATACCTGAAGCCTCTTGCAGTACGCCTCCGCGCCATCACAGTAGCCATCGAGGAGGTTGTAGTGGTACATGTCGATGAGGTCGCGGGAGGCGGCACCTGATCAAAGATCAAAGTACACAGATCATAGATCAAAGTACAAGGATCAAATTGCAAAGTCCAAAGTACAAAGTACAAATGTCAAAGACCAAACCTTCCACGAATCCCGCTGCATATCCCTGAAGATAATCCGGGGCAGAGGCATCGACGATGGAAATGTCCGCCATAGCCCATCTATATATTTTAATTATATTTATTTTTATAAAATTTGAAATCAACAAATCACTGACCCAGTCTCGTTGATTTTGTTGGCGAATTGGATGCGCGCGACGTCCTTGCGGCATGTCGATGCCTATGTTATTCAATCATTTATTTTATTTTATTTTAGCATTATTGTCGGACACCAAAACGAAGCACGTGATCTGCCGCTGTTCCATGAACACTTTCACTTATACTTACGATTTTGCGCTGTTCCTGAGCTAAAAGGTTGATACAACTACGGTAGGACAAGAGCTATTGTGCAACGCCAGTGAACTTGTAAATCGCGTTTAGCGAGTCGAAATTTCCGCCTCTCATATCTCAGCCCCAATAAGGAATCTGTGGTTGATTTCTTCCACACTTCGGCTGGAATTCATGGTCAAGTAGCGCGCCAAATTTCAGCTTCAGATTCCTTTTCTCCTCGAAGATACAAAGAGAGCTTTCTGCTTAACAGCACAAGTCTTTTACAAGTTCTCTGGCGTGGCACAATAGCTCCATTTCTCCGCGCTAAAAGGTGAACGCATTTGGTGCGTGACAATATGTTTCCCTGCGAACCTTGGTTGCCTTCGTAGTCGAATCGTACCAATCCAGACCGCCGTGTACGGCATCTTCGCAAAGAACGACCTGAATATCGTTTGAATTTAACGCGTGCTCGCTAAACGCAGTAACGTGACTGCTGGGATTCGGCTATGAAAATGTGAATAATTGACCTCCCTATTGCGGTGCTCCGGCCCGAAGGCAGCCGAGGATAGCGAGAGTAACGAATAAAATACGAAGCAGGAGCGCCTCATGCTGCAAGAAAACTCAAAAGGGCTTCAAATAGCCAATGGCAGTCAGATGATATGGTCGAGGAGAGAACTATAGAATTTGGTTCTCGGCAATACTTTATTAGCGAAAAGTTCGGACTCGAACAAACGAGAATTTTCATGGAACAGAATAACGCAATGATGAGAGATTGCAAATTCAGGTAACGTTAGCCAATGGCCAATCGAAGGGTACGCATGTGGCACAGGCAGATTGCATGAACCTTCAGCAGGGGATATTTTCTGCAGGTCGTTATCGGCCGTTTGTTTTGGGGCTGGAAAAAGGTTGCATAAAGGGAGCTTGTCACGGTGCAAGGCACCAATGAAACGCTGAAGCTACAAGAGATAACGTCGATATGATCAGATGACCCTACAAGAGTGGACCAAGGAAGGGGAGCGAGACCTAAACGATACATAAACAGCAATCATTTCTGCCCTGGTACGGTATAGGCACCGAGTGGGGATTGTAGTCTGGCGATTAGAAGTCGCGTTGTGCGACACGCCCTCTTGTCTTGTGGTAGCGCCAAACTCATCTTGGCTTTGAACCTGAAAATATGTCACTTGTTTTTTCACCTGCCAGACTTCGAGAGAACTTCGTTTTCGATAGAGAGAGAACACACGAACCGATGCCATATCATTGTCCATCTCTGATTCCACTTTGAGCTAATTTTCAGTGCCAAACTGGTTATTATCGGTGAAAAAAGTATCTAAATTCGCGTTCCGATCGAACTGTTCTTTCTCCATTGAAAAACGGGGTTTCTCTCGTCGTCTGGCAGGTTAGAGGCGATGGAGAGTTTCGACCCCAGACGCGAAAATAAGACGAGTTTGATTCGCCAATAATAGAAACCTGCGGTAGATCAAGAGCTGAATTTTCCCACGGAGCCGGGAGAATGCCACGAATTTTGGCGCTCCGGGAGTTAGGAACTGCAATGATATTTCATTATCCGATGATGCCTTGGCCTACAGTGCTGATTGTGAGAATAAAAGATTTAAAGGAGGGGTTTGGGGACCTTTGGTGTCGAAATTTGGCAGCTTGCCAACAGAGCAAATTTACTAATTAATCACTGACAGATAACAGTGACACAACTCATAGTGCACAAGGTGAGAGATCTGAGGATTTGGCAAGCTGCCAATATTGTAGCAGGTGCGAAATTTGAATTTCGCGCCGTCCCTGTTTCTCAGGGAATGCTTTCTGAGCGCTGTATCTATCCATAGAAACATCCAAATTCTTAGTGTCATATACCATTCGATAGGGTTTTTCAAGCTCTACCACCAGAACATAGTCACTTTTGAGACTCGGAAGGTCCCCGAACCCCTCCTTTAAAAAAGGGAGGTCAGATCCGTCTTGTCGAACATCGCTACAACGGTCAGATGTGAATGCCCGCTCCTTCTGACAGCAGCTCGTGGGAGTTGCTGACTCTGTTTCTCTTCATCCCTCCCGGCGGGATCGAACCCCGCACCTCCGGTGCCTGGGCTGCGCCCTATCCAATAGCGCCAGGAGAGCGCAGTCCGCGTTGGGCATCCATGAAACAGGACACAAAATATTTGCCCGACACTAATGAATCTTTAGATGGGGGGGGGGTCAGAACAGCTTCTCGAACATTGCTACAACATACAGGTCAGCTTGGCCGTTGCTTCTGATCCCGACGCAATTTGTCATCTTTCCCACCCTGGGGACCGAACTGCGAACTTTCGTCGCCTCGGCTGCGCCCTTTCCAACTGCGCCATGGGTGCTCGCGATGCAGCAACTATATTTCATGACCGTGATAGAAAAATGCAGCCATTTCATGCATATCGTGAATATTTTTCTCGTTTGAAGCTGATCATTAAAACCTTGTTATTCACTCATCGTACGGAATCGCCTGGATCAACGTGAGGATTTCTAAAAATGAATTCATTCTAAGAAGCCCTTGACGTGACGTCAAAAGTCGAAAGAATTTTCCGACTTCAACGAAGGTGCATCTGGAAACTGCAAAAGAATTTACCATTGAAATGGGAATTTCTGTCGGTCGGAATCACCAGGCCATCAATGCAGGATTTCCCCAAAAACTAATTCAAACCGGGGAATAATGTGTCTGGTCGATGCTCCTATATAACGGGAAAGGAGTAGGTTCCTATTGTCTGTGATTTCGATGCAGTTCTACCGCCTCCTGCTCGTGCTCTTGGCCTCCGTGGCCGTCGTCTGTGGACAGGTTGGTGTGACTCCTCGACCCCCCCACCCCCATTTTCCATCTCATCCACCTCTCCCCTTCCCCTCCTCCTATCACGTCCTCCTTCCTCTTCTCCATCTCCTCTTCGTCCCTCTCCTCCCACTGTCCTCCTCCCCCCTCTACCCCCCATCCTTCCCCTCTCCTCCCCTCATCCCCTCCATTGGTCATTGCAGAAGCCAGGCTGGACGACAGCCTATGGACTGTGGGGCAAGAGAGAAGTGATGATGCCTAACGCGGAGTCGAGGTTATCTCTTCCCCCCTCCCTCTCCTCTATTGTGCAGCGCCAGAGAACTTGCAAAAGACTTGTGCTGTTTAGCAGACAACTCTCTTTGTATATTCAAGGAGAAAAGGAATCTGAAGCTGAAATTTGGCACGCTACTTGACCATGGATTCCAGCCGAAGTGTGGAAGAAATTAGCCACAGATTCCCTATTGGCGCCGAGATATGAGAGGCGGAAATTTCGACTCGCGGAACGCGATTTACAAGTACTCTGGCGCTGCACTATAACCTCTTCCTTCTTCATGCACTCACTCCACTCGTCCCCTTTCCCCTATCTCTTCCCCGTACAGTCCGGTTCAAGGCTCAGTTTCAGCCATCGCTCTGAGGGCAGAGAAGGAGAGGTAGTCTCTTCCATCGCATCACTCTTCGATGAACGAGCCCTACCCTGAAGCATTCCTTTGCTCCCTGTTTCCCTGGGCACAAGATCAATAAATCGGTCCGCCATCCTCTCTCTATTGGGTGAGGGAACAATTGGATCTGAACCGCTCGCGCATCTTCAAAGGGCCAAACAGGACGTAAAACTGGTGCTCGCCCATAATTACCCTTATAACGTGTCTTCTGAGAGAGCGGGGCAGTCTGTCTGGAGGCCTGCGCAGAACTTGAAAATCGAGTGTCGCCAAATCGGCTGAATTTTTGACCACTGTCTAGTCTCTCCAAAAGAAGCATTTTCGCGGCAGTCCGAGTTCAAATGGACCATTCTGCGCAGAGGTGCGCGGAAAATTTCAAATGCATATGTCTCGCGATTGCTTTGACCAATTTAGTCGTTCTTTTTTTGTTCGAGAGCTCTCGCGCAGCTCTACAAACGGTAGCTAAAAAGTTTTTTTTCTAAAAGTGAAAGGATATACCAGACGCCGCCTGTCTGCTCTGTCTGCGGATGTTACGCGCTCTCTCGATTACGAGTTCCATCGCCTAGAGGTCTATGGCGCGTGCAGGTTTTGAGGTTCGAGGGTTCGATCCCCGTCTGGACAATTTTATTTTGCACATTTTCATGGAACAAAATTCGCTCTATGGAGTGGATTTGTGGTCCAATAAAGGGCCGTTGGGTTCAGGGTGGTGACTAACACCAGGGGATGGCCTCGGGAGTCGGTGTGAGTGCTGTTCGCGGCTTGAACAGTGGATGAAGGGTTCCGAATCACGTGTCCTTTATCGTGACGTTAAGTTTTCGGGGTTCGAAGACCACGTCGTGGCATCTAGATGCTCAACAGATCTCCAGAAAAAATCTCTTGATGTTGAAAAACTGCTTGGAATTTCGATCCCTGTGAGGGAGTAGACTTCCGCTGTCATCCCCTGGTTTCATAAATATGTGCAAAATAAAATTGTCCAGACGGGGATCGAACCCTCGAACCTCAAAACATGCACAAGCCATAGACCTCTTGGCTACCAGGCGATGGAACTCGTAATCGAGAGAGCGCGTAACATCCGCAGACAGAGCAGACAGGCGGCGCGCGTGTAAACTGCTATGGTCGCAGACTAAAACCGTCATATCTAAAAAATATAACGCTTTTCATTCCATGAAAATTTGGGAGAATAGGTTTTCGACTATGCTCTTTCCGAATTCGTCATTTGTTTATATACCGTAAAGTAATTTTCGAGATACTGCAACCGATTTTCCGTTTCTGGTATATTCTTTCACTTTCAAAAAAAACTTTTTAGCTACCGTTTGTAGAGCTGCGCGAGAGCTCTCGAACAAAAAAAAGAACGACTAAATTGGTCAAAGCAATCGCGAGATATATGCATTTGAAATTTTCCGCGCACCTCTGCGCAGAATGGTCCATTTGACCTCGGACTGCGGCGAAAATGCTTCTTTTGGAGAGTCTAGACAGTGGTCAAAAATTCAGCCGATTTGGCGACACTCGATTTTCAAGTTCTGCACTGGGCCTCTCCAGACTTTCAGAAGACGCGTTTTATGGGGGGTCAGATTATTCTCTCGAACATCGCTACAACGGTACTTGGCCGTTGCTTCTGACTAATCCCATTGAACCATCATTCCCACCCTGGGGGCCGAACCGCACACCTTCGTCGCTTCGGCTGCGCCCTTTCCAACTGCGCCATGGGAGCACTACACGCTATGCAACTTACATTTTACATAACCATGATATAAAATGCTACCATTTCATGAATTTGCACAAAGTGAGCATGTGGTAGACGAGGGATGAGCGGATGCCGGGGACAAAGATTCGGTTCGGTTCGTCCCTCCTTTTTAGCTGCACATCGCGTTCAACAAAAGTGTGGCAAAGGATGGCCAAACATTCCGCGTTCAATAATAGAAAAGTGAGAAGTCAGATTGATTTCTCGAACATTGCTACAACGGACACATGCATCATGCCCGTTCCTTCTGACAGCAGCACGACAGAACTGCTGGAGTTAACCTTCTTCATCCATACCCAGTGGGTTCGAACTGCACACCTTCGTCGCCAGTGCCGCGCCCTTTTCAACTGCGCCATGGTCGCACGGCGTGCGCTTTCTTTCCGTGAGTAATGAGAGGCTGAAGATTCTTCCTCATCCCCCCCCCCTCCCCTTCCCAAAGCAACACGAAATGATCGGGCAGAAAGAATGTTCCGGAGAAAACGTTCATCCATAAATTCGGTGTCGGAGCTACCGTAATGAGATACAGTTGTGGTGATAAAAGAATGGAGTTCAGGATCCAGAGATCTCGAACATTGCTACAACGGACACGATAAGTGGATGGCCGTTGCTTCTGCCAGCAGCTCGGGTGATGACTGACTGCTGATTTGTTTTCTCCTCATAACTCCCTAGCGGAATCGAACCGCGCACCTCCGGGGACTGGGCTGCGCCCTATCCAACTGCGCCATGGAAGGGCCGTGCACGTTGCGGCGCCTATGTTTCATAACCTTCATAGAAGAATGCAGCCGTATCATGCAATTTGCATATCGTTAATATTTTTCACGCTTGTGGCTGCTTCCTTCGACTCTTGTTATTCGCGGAACATTCTAGTTCGACCGGAACGGAATTGTCTGAAATTGTAATAATACTCACCATTGTCGAGAACCCAAGGATTTCTAACTCCCACACCCGGACAATGCAATGATGGACCAAGAACAAATTGGACCTGAACCGCGCTCCCATAGTTACAGGGCCAAACTGGACATAAAACAGGATAGATCAATCACTGCTTTTCCAAGTTAGAAAAAATAGATCTACTACTACATAAAGAGCGTATGTGTCTGTCTATGTATGGGCCACGTTAGGCTTAGGCTTATGAGAAAAAAATCAAACTGCCAAAAATTTGTTTTTCTATTTTTCCCCAAAAAAAATTGTTTTCCCAACAAAAAAAAGTTTACCACCGACCGGCAGGCGTTCCCCGTCGCCGCAGGCGGCGGGAAATGCCCGGTAATAAAGGGGGTCAGATTATTCTCTCGAACATCGCTACAACGGTACTTGGCCGTTGCTTCTGACAAATCCCATTGAACCATCATTCCCACCCTGGGGACCGAACTGCGCACCTTCGTCGCATCGGCTGTGCCCTTTCCAACTGCGCCATTGGTGCACTGCTGGCGTTGGTGCTTGCATCTTTCATAACCATGATAGAAAAACGGTACCAGTTTACAAAGGTGTCGTTCGGTTCCTCCACTCCTCCCCTTTCTCCACCCCCCCCCTCCCCTCCTCCTGCTCTACCCCCACATCCTCATTTACTCCCTCCTTCTCCACCACTTCCTCATCCCCCCGTCCTCTCCCCCTCATCTCCCCTCTCCGTTTCCCACTCCTCCTCGCCTTCATTTACCCCAACCCAGTCCTAACTCCCCCTCCTCCTCTTCCCACTTTCCTCCCTCGAGAATGGCGAAAGATTCGGTGCTCAATAATAAACGAATCGGTGGTCAGATTAATTTCTCGAACATTGCTACAACGGACACACTGCATCATGCCCGTTCCTTCTGACAGCAGCGAACTGCTGAAGTTAACCTTCTTCATTCCCACGCACGGGGGCCGAACTGCGCACCTTCGTCGCCTTGGCTGTGCCCTTTCCAATTGCGCTATGCTAACACGGTGCGCGCTTCCTTTCTGTGTCTTCCAAGTGGCCGAGTATCTTATTGTCGGCGGAAATGCATTCCAGTCGTAGCCCGTCCATTCTCGCCTCGACGGGCGAAAGGGGAATTGATCTGCCAAAGGGTGTATTTTACCAAAATAAAATGATGGAGTCAGTTCAATTGCTCGAACATACAACGGACATTCACACTATGGCCGTTGCTTCTGTCAGCAGCGGAGAGGTGCTGCTGGGTCTCGCGTCATCATTTCCACCCTGGCGGGATCGAACTGCGCACCTTCAGCGCATTGGATGCGCCGTATCCAACTGCGCCACGATGGCAAGCGGCGCGGTGTCTTGTCATCTTTACCAAGACCCTCCAATCTTCTTGATCCTTCACCTTTCTCTCTTCCTTTTCTGTTCCTTCACAATGCCATCTCAATTTTTTTCGAAAATCGAATCAGGCAAGGCACGGAGACAGACGTGGGGAAACTAGTACAATGTCAGTCACATTGAATCCCTTTCAAGTTTCTAAGCATCAACGTTCCATTCACGTCAGATCATAACAACAAGATTTTCGACAGGATTACAAAGCAATGAGGTGTAGGGAATAACTCTATAACAACGAATATAACAACGAGATTTTAAATTCCCACCTATTCCCCGATTCCCTGGAGGAAGGCCTTGACGTCTTCGACTCGCACAAAGGCTTGCTCGGATCCGAAGCGAATGGGCAGGGCCACCATTCCATCGGTAGTGACAACGGGCCTCTCCGCTTTTCCAAACGTATACTCCATGGTATAAAGATTGTGAGGCACGAAGACGGAAGGGTGTGCGAAGTCGAAAGGCGAATCGAATCGGCAGTAGGTCAAAGACTTCTGATAGGGAACCGGTGGCAGTGCCAGTAGCTCTGCCATGCCTCCGACGGGAACCCCGATCTTCTGTTCGCTTTCCGTCGTGATGGAAATGGAAATATTGTCGAGAACCCGAAGCGTTCCCGACAAGCCGAAAGCGGCTGCTGACGGCTGGTTATTATTAATTTGCTAACCATACCTCCATAAAAGTGAAGGTCTTCGCGCTGACGGTGCACAGGGGGAGAATGGAAGACGAGGCAGACATCCGAGGAGAAGACTGCAATGCGTCGGTCTTTTCCAAATTATCCAAAAATATATAAAATCTACTACTATATAAAGGCGATGTATGTCTGTCCCTGCGTAACGAAACCCACCGGCAGGCG
>JACMIG010000787.1:0-14412 GCA_014805385.1 Levipalatum texanum
TCCAGTCGCTACCATCCAAATACAAACAACGCCACGACGCCAATGGCGCAAACAGCGAATGGAAGCACGCCACCTCCTTGGGCCGTCGCCTCCTAGAATACCGTAGCCAGTCTCTGGAGGAGATGGCAGTAGAGGGTGGAAGGAGGAGGGCAGGGACAAAGGGGAGGAGGAGGGGCTGTGGGAGCGGGGGGAGCCAGATACTTGACGAGACGAACGCTGAGGGGCGAGGGATGGGGAGATTGCAGGGTATCAGTCCAGAGGAGAGCAGAGGGAGAGAGGCGAAGAGGACGGAAGGAGGAGGAGGGGAATGGGGCACGGAGGAGTCGCAGTCGTTCTCCCTCCACCGGGTGCAGTAGGAAGTCGTGGTGGTGCCTGAGTGGGCGAGTAGATGAGAGGGGAGGAGGAGGGGCACCAGTGGACGAGTCCCTCCGTCTCCCTTCCACTCCCACTGCATCGTAGTTGCATGGTGGCAGAGTCTATGGTGATACTGCTCCTGTGTCACTCGTGGAGGGGGGAAGGGGGGAGGGGAAGGCACCTCTCATATTTGAATGGGTAGGTGGAAAGGGCGAAGACTGCCTCGCCCTTCTCGTGTCGACTCTGCTCTTTCTCCATCCCAGATACCTCAAGGACCCTTCCCCTTCCTTGTTTTGGCACGGTGCCATCCTCCTCCCCTGGGGTGTCTCCCTTCTTCCCATTCTACGGCTTGGCACGATGCCAGCCCGCGCCTCTCTCTCGAACACTTCTCGTGGCCCTCGCAGTGATAGCAAGTGAGAGGGGGGAGGGTGGAGGGGGCATTCCCTGGCAGATCATGTGCCTCCTCCCCCTCCCGGGCGACACGTGAAGGGAGAGGGACGAGAGAAGGCAGAGATGTTTCCCCCATTGCAGAGATCGCTTCTCCCCTCCCGCACTCCCCAACGCGTCATCCCTCACGAGGGAACGGAGGGAGGGAAGAGGCCACCCTCCCCTCCCCCCTCCCCCCTCGGCCATCCCAGGAACACCCCCTTCCCCTCCACCCAACCACATGACTCTCCAAGAACCCTTTCTCACTGTCCCTCGTACAGAATGGCCAAAGGATGAAAGGGAAGGGTGGTTGGAGGTGCCATTAGTGTCCATGTTGTATGAATTGAATGTAGTACCTTGCGTGCAGGTTGTAGGGAGGGAGAGGTGATGAGGATGACGTGGCCCTTCCAGGAGGAAAAGTCGACGGCCGCCCTGCATGGGAGGAGAGATCTCTGCCCTCTTCTATCCACGTAAACAACAACACTCCCAACACGAGGGGGAGAAAGAACCGCCACAACACGGGACCAAAGGGCGAGGGATCGAGCACTGAGATACCCCCACTAATAGAAATTAACCAGCATCACAATTATATTTGAAACAAAACTAACTGAATGGAGGTGGCGACGATGAGGTCGACGGGTGAGTGGAGGAGTTGGAGGAGACAGCGGCCACTCCCTTCCACTCCTGCCACTACCACTCCCCCACTCCCTCTCATGAGATCCTTGGCCTTCTCCATCGCTTCCTCCCTCAACCACTTCATCAACAGGGAAGAGGGAGGGGACTCACCCTTCCTTCATCCTCAACAGTGGTACTGCGAGCAGACTGCAGAGTGTTCGGAGTGAAACTTGGATGGAGTCTGCCACGCACTGGGACTCGGCCACGACGAGTACTCGACAGGTGCCTCTCCCTGTATCCATTCCCTCTCCCTCTCTCCCTTCCCCCTGCCTACCCTTTGCTCTCTGGTGGTGGATGCACTCCTTGAGTATCCGAATGGCTGCGTGTTCCCCTGTGGTGGCCCTCACTTCCTCCAGTGCCTTCCCCAATTCTCGATGATTCATCAACGCACTCTGCACTTCCATCGACGCAGTCTGCGACAATTCTGTAGATATGTCTTCGATCGCATTCTCGTAACCAGGATTTTTGCCGCTGCCTACATTTACACCTGTGCTTACATGCCTACAATTCATGGACTAGACTACGGAGAAAAGCTCCAGCCAGGAACGGTAGAGCCTAATGAGCCCATTTTCATCATCTTCTCATCTACAGAGCTGATGGGAGCTCGACGATAATATCTGAAGTGACCGTGCAGCCTGGAGTGGAGGGCGTCTCTGCCATAGAAGAGGAGGTCCCGGAGGAGGCCAACGGCGGCCGATCCAACATCCACGGAAGGAGACTGGAGAGGGGGCTTGGAGCGTGAAAAGTGCGCCTACCCTCGGGAGGAGATGGAAGGGGCAGTGGAGGAGGGGACGGCCACCCCCAGACAACAACCACTGCAGATCGTGTTGTGTAAACAACGTGCAGATGGCCTGCAGTGGCAAGTTGAGAATAGATGAGGGCAGTTGATACCTCCTGTAGATGGAGAATGGCCGCATCCATGAACGAGTTCTCCGCCTCCTCCCATACTTTCACTTCCACTTCACCTTCGACAGGCCTTCAACAGCGTCCGGTGGAAAGATGGTGGAATGGAGGCAAACCTGAGAACAGAGAAGAGCGGTGAGGGATCGGGTTCGATCCACTGAGAGACGTGGAGAGTTGTCAGGAGCTGCTGCCTCCGTGATATTGCCCCAGTCCTCCCACCAGTCGAACCCCCTCCGCCCACCAACACAACCCGACTTCGGATCTGTATTCTACTACCTATACCTCCAACTACAATATGACAGACCTTCTTGAGCAGAAGTTCATTGACGATTGGCTTGAGTTTGGATGCATTCTCAGACGGGGAAATGTGGAAAACGATGGCACGGACGTCGTGGAAGGAGGGCTCGCTCACTACCAGACGGTGCAGAGTCTAAGTCGAAGGGTGTGTGGAGACAAGGCCCGAAGTGCGAGAAGGGACTGACATTGGCCGAGCAAATGAGAATGCGAGACGATGAAGGATTCTTGCTCGTGGTCAGATGGCAGAATGACGACGACGGAATCCCCATCAGCGAACACTCCTTCAATAAGATCGTAATTTTACAAATGGGACCAAAACCTCCTTGATAAGCTCTGCAAATTCATCCGACTGCGTGCACAGGCAGACGCGGCACTTGGGGAAGATTCTGAACAGATTGATAATGCGTATGATGAGAGCAATTAACCGCAGCCAATTGAAGAAAAAGAGAGAAACGATGAAGACGGCACGCTGCGGGAGGACAACTGCAGCATTCGCCCCCACGATAAGACGAGTTAATTCTACGTCCATCTGATCATCGATGGTAAATGAACCGAGCCAATGGTACCTCGGTAATGTCTTCTCGCATAGGTAGATGCAACGACTGTAGTGCATTTATATCGCAACCCGACTCGGACAGCATCTCGATACTTATTATTAGAAAATAGTTGGTATTTTAAGAAGGATTTTGAACCTGGTGAATTCGTCGTTCGATTTTCTCATCTTCGGTGCAGGCGGAGTGGAAATGAACTTGCGCTCCGTGGAAAATGGAGCCGGGGCGGCGCTATCATCTTCTTGTGAATCCGAAATGTCGATGACTTCGCCTAGGTACAGAGTTATGGATACCAAATAACATGCAAAAAAAAACCTGGGCGATAGGACGGAATAAATGAAGGTTTAGTGTTCTTGGCTTTGCTCCATGCATCAAATACTGAAGGAGTATTGTTACGCTTAGGCGGCATAGGTAACCTGGAAGCACAGCGTTTACATAAACGTTGGCACGTGCAACGGCCGTTTTTCACAGCCTCTTCACAAATTCTACACACGGCGTTCTAATTGTATGTAGAAGGAGCGAGTTAAACGAGAAAGAAAGACGCCAGAGAAAAAAGGCGGGCTTTCACCACCTGTGGTTGAGGCATACTGTAGAGTTAGTTTGCGATCGGCAGCGACGCCTATAACAAATGGCAGCGTACGGTAGAGTTAGTTTGCGATGAAAATATTCACATCTCAAGGAGGTTATTAACACAGGTGTTAAACCATAGAAATTGAATGAATTGTTACATACACGCTTGACAGAACACGGTAGGGTCGTAATCATAAATACGGAGAAATCGTTAAACTTCGTATGTTTTTCGTGGCATCTCCCGAAGCCTAGAACGTCGCGACACACGATTTCTTTCTTCTTCATATAACTAGGAAGTTTTAACCTCAATTCAAAATACATAATAATATTAATTTCTAATGGGAATTGGGGCCTTCACGATAGGAAAGGATAAATTCGAACAACCAATTCTCGAACTCACAGACAGATAAATTTAAAACTCAAGTTTGAAATATTATAGGTTGGCGCATCTGACCCGCTGTACTGGGGATGCCCCGTCGATGCGACCAACGTCTTGAACGCGGAACACGGCTGCATCTGCTGCATTCAAACCTTCTACACGTGTATTTGATTGTCTCAGTTCGTTGTTTTGACCACAGGATTCCAGATGTGGTTACCGGCGGCACTTCCTCTTCTCTTGGCCCTTGTCTCGTGTGAAAAGGAGCGATTCGAGGACGGGGCCAACACCGCCAACAAAATCCGCACCCACAATGAAAACCACAAGATCGACGGAGACGTCCTCATTGGTCAGACAGTGTCCGATGGCCTAAGCAGCTCTTAGGATCCCACAAGGCGGCCGATGCGATGGGAGCGCTGCCTGCAGCGGAGGGGAAGAAAAGACTCATCGCTGTGGCCGCCAAGATCGACCAAGACAAGGATGGGAGGGTAAGAACTCTCTCACGGTAGAAATAGAGTGGGTGGCTTGAGATCAGCAGCGACGAGCTCATCGACTGGATCGAGAACTCGATCAAGGCAGTCGACGTCGAAGAAGCCAACGACCGATTCACAGATATCGACATTAACAACGACAAGCTCGTGAGCCTTAAAATTTTTCCCTAGGAGGCTATCGATTTGCAGGTAACCTGGGAGGAATACGTCAAAGATGCCTTCCCCCACGATCGACCGGAAGAACTCGACAAGTCGGACTTGGTTAGTAGTCTTGGTCCCTGGTGCCATGTAAATCAATATTTAGAAGCTTCTGTCAGAGGACGAGAAGTACTTCAAGGCTGCGGATGCCAACGGAGATGGGAAGCTTGACATGGAAGAATTTTCTGCCTTCCTCACTCCGGTACTCGTCCTGCCCTCCCCGCTATTTTCTTTTAGGAAAACCACCCCCACATGCACGCGGTGCTGGTGGAACTGACGACGAGTGAGAAGGACGAGGACGGCGACGGGGCCATCAACCTCAAGGAGTTCCTCGGCGAGGTTTACCTTCACTTTCCAGATCGATTTAGACACTTGTTATCAGATGCACGAGAATCCCCACAGCGAGTGGAACAAAGCTGAACAAGAACGATTCAATCGCCAGTACGACACGGATGGGGACGGCCTTCTGAAGGGAGAAGAGGTACGAGGAGGAGGAGAAGGAGGGGAAGGGCCGTGGGGACAGATCAAACGGTGGCTGATCCCCGACGTGCGGGAGACGGCGGCCATGGAAGCGACCCATCTGATGGAGAGGGCGGACAGGGACAAGGACGGGTATCTGTCGTACGAGGAGGTGGGGGAGCAGTACGAGCTCTTCGTCTCCTCCGAGGCCACTCGATTCGGGGAGCATCTCGAAGACATCGCCCACGAGGAGTTGTAGACACTTCGAGGAACGATTAATCAGCTCTACCAAAACAATCTTTCAGGTATCCATAGTCTATGGGCCATAGATCTTGTCCCTTGGGTGGTCTCACTACTTTATTTTGCCATTATGAAAGATCTGACCCGCAAAACAGCTCAAAAGCTTTACATAATATGACCGTAACAATATACAATGTAATATTATGCATAATAAAAACATATTGGTGCTCACGTTGCTTTTCGTCTCATCGCCTTTCCTACTCTTCTGAATCGAAGCGAGGAGAATTTGACCCCGCACCACTTGACGATCTTATCCTTCGATGCCGAATCTCCCACGTTTGTTACCGTCTTCGATCGATTCAGTTGAATGCCGAAGAAGGGGCGGGAGAAGGTACTCAGGAACTGCAATGGACATGGATGGTAGAGGGGGGACCTACATGGACGACGACGTGGCGGAGGTGGGAGAGGAGGAGGAGGTCGTCAGCGTAGGAGACACTGCAGAATGGAGATGGGAGGGAGAGGAGGGGTGGGTACAGGAGAGTTGCGGGCGGGCGGAGGGGCCACAGCTGGCGGATGACTCCGTCGAGATAGAGGGCAGCCAAGAGGGGAGAGAAGACACTTCCCTGCACTACTCGATGGAGACTCTACCAAGTGGGAGAGGGACCTGGGCTATTCCTCGCCCCACTGCATACCTCTCACCTTGGTACGTCACCTGCAATGCATTGCGTCGTACTTGTCTTACATTGTCGAAACTCACATTGTGTTTAATTTCGTTCTTGACATACCGTCCAATATCGTACGAATGGATTTTCTGAAGAGGGAGTTGAAGAATCTTTTCATAGTACGTAAGACGAACCTTCTCGATGTGATCCTTGACATTCCTCATCTTTTGTAGTCTTATCCGCTCCGTTAACTTCTTCTGAGCACTGCAGATATTCATTGACCTGTTTGGAAGAGATCGAATAAACTCTGCGCGATTTGTATGTGCCTCGAATATCCTCCTCCACTTGGTGGAGTTTCCTCTTGTCGATTGCCCCAGGGCAGTGCAGACGGTGACACTTCTACAGAGAAGTCCCCCATGGGAGGGGAAGAGACTCACTTGGTAGGGGAGCACAGAGATTGGACGAGAGAGAAGAGGAAGGGATGCTCGATGGAGGGGAAGAACTTGGAGATGTCTGTCTTGAGGTAGAAGATGCGTCTCTTGGCCTGGGCAGAGAAGAGTCTGACAGCCTCGACTGAGTGGTTGATCCCTGGGAGAAGAGACTGTCCCTCGCCCTCTTCCCCTCCCACTTGCCGTGTCCACAGCCACTGCTCGTGTCAGGGCCTTGAGTCCCTCCAGCATCCATCGATCGGCCGTCACGCCGCCCAGTCGACGATTCGTTGTCTTCGTGACGATGGGACGGAAGGAACGAGAGGAAGGGAGGAAGAAGAGATGAGAAGGATTGAGGATATCCCCTGCAAGGAGAGGAATCACAGCCAAGGAGAGGGAACCATACGCTCTGGAGGGATGAGAGAGACCCGCGCGTATTGTTGGTAGTCGGCGAAGGCTTCCCCTTTCAGTCGATGGTAGACTGGCTTGGCAACCACGAGAGTCGGGCTGAGCTTATTGTTGAAGAAGATCGGTTGGAGGGAATGGCTGGATGGGAGAAGAGTGTTGGGGGAGGAGGGGAGAGGGTACCGGACAGTCGACAGCAGATACTCAGCAATGAAGGCACCGAGGGAATGGAGGACGAGCAACCGACTCTCCTCTCGCCCACTCCCACGCAGCCATGGAACGCATCTGGAACACTCCTCACCTTGTCCCCTGCTTAAGTCTACCGTAGTCTGAGGTCGGGACGAGGGCATTTGAAGGGAACGCCTCGCCTACAGCGTGTAATGTTGAGAGCGAGCCAATGGCAGATGGAGGAGACGTTGAGGAAGCCGATGAGATCGGAGAGGAGGGAGAGGGAAGAGACGCGGGTGAGGAAGGACTTGAGGCGCTCCTTGTCGAGGTGCACCTCCTGCAACAGGACCGATAATATGCAATCCAGAGGAGCATTCCTTGATAGTCTCTCCATCGGGCGTAAGATCGAGGGCCAGAGGGAATAGTTCCCCTTTCGTCCATCTCTTTATCTTCCTGCAATGGAATATGAAAGGGGCCAGAGTGGAGAGGGACCTGCACAACTCTCGAAGGACGTTCGCACTCTCACCCAGGCTGAGAAGATGCTTCTCTGGGACGATTCTGGCGGCGTCTTGGGATCGGAAGGCGACGTCGGGATGACCGGGGACTCTGTCCACTTGGAGGGACAGCGGCCGCCACTCCATCCTCCAGCCCCGAGTACTCCAAACAATGAACAAGTGTCAATGGACTGTCGTTGTGAACATTTGAGTGTCAAGGGGAGTCAATCTCTTGGCCTCTCCTTCCCATGATAGTGGCGCCGAGATTTACGAACGGCCTGTGACAACATGCATATTGAAAATCGTAACAACACTTCATTTCCCTTGATAACAGAAACAACGGAAACTGCGTTTCATCGAAAGGAATGAATCATTTTAAAGTTTCTTAATCCCGAAAACAATGCGCATCAATGGTGAAACAACGAGTAGAGAAAGGAAGAAATTGCTAGAGAATGCGGACATATTAGTTACGGAAAATAAAAGGCGGTATCAGCCGCTCTTCACTTTGTCTGCCCGCATCTTCTCCAGTTGGAGCGCCAGCTGCTGTGCCCGGGCGGAAAGCCTCTTCGAGTTCTCTGCTACCTGCAAACATTGTGTTCGCATCATAACTTTACTTCTACAATGCTGGGGGAATCCCCGGACGGGAGTAGCAATATCTTGAACGGCGCTATGTATTAAATGACAGCACCGCAAGACAATATCACCACTGAGAAATTTATCGCATTACGCTGATAAAATTAGTACCAACCGCTGTAAAAAAATTCAGTTACAAATGTTTCGATGGTGAGCGGCAGAGTGTAATTATTAAGAAAGGAGAGAATTTAGGGGTTACACAGGCTCGAAAAGTTGAAATAGTAATGAATGTTACCTGTTCATGGATCGAGACCGACTTCACTCCCATGACGACCTGGGCAAGTTTCGAATCTATCTTTGCCCCATCGATACGGTAGTTGCGGATGAGATCGACGATCCACCGCTCTGCTTCCACCTGTGTATGCGTGAGAGGTTGAAATGCGGGATGAATACCTCCTTCATGTTGAGGCGAACAGCGAGCATCTCGAGGGAGATGCACTCGTGGATGCGGCAGAACATCTCGAAGATCAGCAGACGGGCAGACTCTCGGAAGTCATTCAAGCAGGCGACCAGGAAGAAATCGTTCGATAGCACCTGTCATAAACACCATTGACAGGCTCGTCATCATCTCACCACCTGTTCGCACTGTCTCAGCTTCTGCTGGGCGGCATCGAAGTCGTAGTCGATGTAGAGGCAGGTGAGGAAGTCAGTGACGGGGTCCTGGTAGTGGTGTCGCTCGATCTCGATCACTCGAACGAGGTCCTTCAGCGAGTTCTTCTGTCTGTTCTTGCTCGTCACAACTGCCACTGCCAGGTAGCGAAGGATGTGCGGGCAGGCCACCTGACAATCCAATGGCCATCGAACTACTTTTGGAACGCCATTTTCTATCGCTGGCTGCTTTAGAAGCAGAAAATAAATTTCCTTCTAAGGGGACCGTGATGAAAGGGAATTGTTAACCATTTGTTTTTGGGCAGGGCATATTATAGTAGAATATGATATAATGATGCAGGCGAATTACCTGGATGGTGTTGAGATAGACCTGCTGGTTGAGGATGACGTCAATGAAATCGTCGCGGCCCTTGGGGTAGTTGAAGTATACGAAGAGTGACCAGTGAATGAACCTGCGCTTCATCTGATTGAGTAAGGGAAAAGAGTAGTACCAGGCCCTCTGCTGGACCAGTTCCCATTCGCTCTCGAAGGGATTGCTGTCGATGTATGCGCGCAGCTTGGCGAGATCGTCCTTTGCGTGTTCCCACTCCTTTGAACTAGAACATGACTAAATCTGCATTGATTATGAGTACCTGCAGAAGAATTTCCGAGGCCAGCTTTCCATAGAGCGCATTCAAGTAGTTCGGGTCGTGGACAGGAACCAGTGAGCGGAAGTACAGCAGACATAACTGACAATAGCATACGTCATCTATTTGAGGTACAATTGTCAGTAGTTCAGCAGTGTTAAATAAAACTACTCGTGGTATGGATACGAACGATTCTCCGATTATTTCGCTCAAAGTTCATGTATGCTGCAAGCTATATTATATTTCGTTGCACATCGAATATATACGTGTGAAGCTCGTGCGTAATAGAGACAAACCGATGTTGCGGAATAGTTGCCGCATTCGTACTGGAACTTGGCGTACTTGAAGAGGTCGTCGAGCATCTCTACTTTGAACTAAAGGGCCAAACATAGACGAAAAATGCTTAACCCGCCCCGTGGTTGTTGATAAGGAACTCGAGGAGTTTGTTGTTCCCATCCCTCTCTCGGGTTGTCTCCATCATGTCCTTGACGGCTTCACGCTCCAGAATCTCCACGACCGGATCCACCTGCCCCACCAGCATTAATTCCCTTCAATAGATCGAACACTAACCTTCACCTTCAGCTCATCTCGCTCCCTCAGGATTTCGTCTCTCCTCCTTTCCAGCTCTCTAGGGCCCTGAAAAGAACATAAATCAGTTGAAGGGATTAAATTGCTCTCATCTATTGCTATTGCTGGCATGCAGTAAAATTGTACCTTCCTGTCCGCGTATGTCTCCATGACCGCATCCATCATATTCGTCCTCATGAGGACGACTCGGTGCATCTGTACCAGCGACTCTTCGCCGTAAATCTGAAGAGAATAGATTAAGGGAAGAGAAAAATGTTTAAGACAGGAATGGACGAAGAAAGTATCAAACCTCCCGGGGCTCGATGAACTCCAGTAGAGGTATGATGAGATGCGTGTCCAAAAACCGGGCCATCTTTTGGGTTAGATCGAATTCGGCCATGGCGAACTCTAAAGAAATTAACTTATCAGCTGGTTGAAACCCTGGAAAATGTATCAACGAATGTAAAAACAATTCGCGACGAATAAAGAAAGCAAGGAATAAAGCGGAGGACGATGAGAATAAATATATTCAGATTGACATCGTCGCAACGCAGCAGACCCCTTGTTAAAGTAAAATTAATCCCAGCAACTTGGAACCCTGTGAAAGCGAAGTTCCGCTCGAACCTGAAGCAGCTTGTGTGCAGCGGTCTGAAATGTGAGAGTGACGAAACGAGTACTGTAGCGAGAAGAATGAATCGTAAACTGGACTGCAAGTTGTTCCCTGCTCCCAGCGCAGCGCTGCGAGTCCGGGAGCTGACTCCGGAGTCCCGGAAAAGTCCTCCGTTAGTCGTGTACTGAAAAACCAACAGCTGATAAATATGATCAATCTAATTTTAAAATACCTTCCAGGACCGCACTGGTGTTTGTTTCTTCGGTTTTTCGGATGTGGACGAGTTTTCACGACGTACAAGGAAAAGATTTTATCTTCGAAGGAAATCATGGCAATATTAGCTTCTTAAATTATGTATCTCGATCGTGTGACAAGCATGTTGTTTTAAAAAGTCATGTCGACTGGTTGCCCAATTGCAAATTGAGCAGGTTATATGCAGAGATTCAGATCAGGCCTACATGCATGGGTAATTGTGAAGGAGTACATACAATAGTGGGTAGAACATATCATTTTAAGAAAAGGAAATTACTGTAAATTACCGTAATTGCCATACGACGACATTTACTACACCACACTGGGCACAAAATCCATATAAATAGTCATGGAATGTGAGCATCGTAGGATTGTGAAATGCACGATGTGATGGTAGTATAGAACAGTTAGAAAGTGACTAAAAATGAAAGGAAATTGTCCTTAAATATGATATCAAAATTCGGAAGATTGAGGTTGGGAAGATAGGAAAGTTGAGCAATAAGTACATAAAATCATCGCTTAACAGCACAACTTGAAGTCCGCAGACGCACTCGTAAGCACAACGGCAATTTCATTATTAGTGGCTCGACCTGTTCCTAGTCAGATACAAAAGCACCATGCAAACGAAGCCATTACTGTATGTACAAACGTCCATGCAAAATTATGAACCTACTTATGATTCCAAATTGGAAATGAATAGCACAAGGCAAGGATGGGCGATGAGAAATGGCGAGTGGCAATCAGGTAGGAGTTGAGAACTGTTGCTGGAGTGCTTGGAGGTCGTTGATCATGTGGTCGATGTTGTCTCCCACCTGCAGATTGACCCACTCCCCTCTGCCTCCTCCCCTCTCCTACCTCGTTGTGTAGTTCCTGGATGGAGAGAGTGGGGTGGAGGTGGGCGGTTCCGTCGCTCCTCTCATCCTCCCTCTCCCTCTCCCGCTGTCGTGCCTTCTCTTCCTCCATCGATATCGTCGATCCACTCACATATGAGCTGAACAATCACATTCATAGACCTCCTTTTTCTCTCCAAATCGAGGAAGTGCAGAGTTGATCGAGAGAAAAGGACTCACTTGCACAGGTTGGCAACATTGACTCGCGGCTGGGCAGCGGCCCTTCCGACTGGAATGGCCCTCCCGTTGCCCACTCGCCCAATCGACGACGTCGACACTTTGCCAGCGAACGAACGCATCCCTGAACATTCAATTTGGTTCCTTTTTTTTTAAATCCAAGAAAGCCATTCGGGTAAAGCTCTTAGTAATACGGCTCAGTTTCGGTTGGGCAATGGTTAACTCATTCAAATTTGCACAACAATGGGATAAAAAACAGGAAGGGAACAGCGAGGGTAGAAAGAGTTCAAACCGTGAGGGAAAGAATCAGCCGACACGAGTGGGGGAAGGGGCGGGGCGACGTTGGGAGGGGGCGGAGTCCCACTCATTCCCAGTACAAGTGACGATCCGTACGGCGACTCCACCATGTCCATTTTACTCATGGGCTGAAGTAGACAGAGGTAGAGGGGGGGGGGAGGTGAGGGAGAGTACCCCGCGAGCAGAATACGCCAGTTGAGGAGTCCTCTGGCGATGGTCGAGAGAAGTTGTCGAGTGTTGATAACTGCGAGAGAGTGTCCCACTCCCTGCAACACCCCCACTCTTCCCCCCTCAGAGACGGAGACACGACGGAGGGACAACGGAGGATGCACACCTTGGCTGTCGACGAGAGAGCCTTCGTTGACCCGCGGGGGAGGGCGTGGAACGACGAGGGGGCGACCGTCTCCGAGGGAAGACTCCTCGTACGAGGACAGCGACACTCGGGGAGGGCGAGGGACCACGGCAGCGTACGTGTCTACAGTAACCACTCCCACACAACCACCACAAGTCACCACCACACTTGTATACGGCAACAAACCTTCTCCACGATGCATCGTCCCTCCCATGTACCGAGTGGGCGAGTCCATGCTGCGCTTCCCGTGTCCCTGTAGAGGAAGAAGTAGAGGTGAGGGCGGGAGGGGAGTGACCTTGATCTCCGCGAGGGAAGGGGCTTCACTGAGTAGATGGGCCGATGGGCCGGCCACTCCGTGTTGGATCCACAGCTCGTTGCCTCCCAGTCCACTCGAACTCTTCCTGCCATTGCCGTACGCCGCGGAGGGAGGAGACTTGGCCCTGCCAAGGGGAAGAGTCAAGAGGAGAAGGGAGGGAGGGAGATACCGGGTGAAGCAGCAGACACAACAGAGGAGAATGAGGCAGAGGAGGAGGATGGCCATGGCCACTCCCACTCCCGTGTACAGAGTACTACCGAGGATTGTCGACACCATATCTGGAAGGATGGGAGGGGGAGGGGGATGGAGAGTACCTGCTAACTGGTTGGAGGCCGGCCTTGGCTTCACGGGATTGGATGGAGGGTGAATGAATCCGTCGGCACGGGGTGAATACACTTGCACAGGAGACATGGGACCTTCTCCTGGGACAAGACAGATACAGCATAGATACGGAGGATGAACCTCGGACGTTCTTGGCCTGCATTCGGAAGTAGTAGGTGGTCTTGGGGATGAGGGTGTCGATGGGATACGAGAGACGATCGGCAGGGATAATGACCTTATTCCACTCCATCTCCCGGGCGTCTCCACGGTCAGTGAATAGTAGAATATACTCTGGAAGGATGCCGCGTCCCCTTGACCCCGTCTCTGGCTAACCTTTGAGTTGTCCATTGGCGTATTTGGGGGGCTGCCAGTTGACGGTGACTGCTTGGGGATCTCCAGAGGCAGCAGGGAGAATGGTGAGGTCGCGGGGGGCGGAGGAGGGAGGGGCGGGGAGGGTCGAGTGGGACACCGCCATGCTCCATGCAGATGCTCCCCCTGACACCACTGTCCGAACCGCCATCTCGTATTCCGTCCCTGGCTTCAGCTTCTCGATCACCAGCGAGGAGTCAGAGGTGTTGATGAATCGAACAGTCTCGGCATCGGATCTGTAATGGAAGTGTCCACTGCTTCCCGAGGGGAGGGGATACCTGCTCGAGTATCGAATGGTGTAGACAGCATTGAATGTCTGAGGGTTCAATGGCCAGGTGAGGCGGATGGAAGTGGGGGAAGGGGAATCGGCAGCCACTCCCATGGGGGCCTCCACTCGGGATGAGGACCCTTCCATCGGAGGGGGGATGCCCTCGTGGGCCTCTCCACGGTTAGTCCTGGAGGGGAGTGGAGGGGAGGGGAGGGGAGGAGGAGGGACGAGTACCTCACAGTCTCGTAGATGGGGAATCCACTTCCGACCCTGTTGAAGGCGCGAACGGAGACGACGTAGTCACGGCCAGGCTTCAGTCCCACGATTCGATATTCGTGGACGTCGCCTCCGACTCGGGAGGATTCGACGTCGGGGACGTTCTGGCCCCAGCCAATCTGGAAGTGGAGATAGAGGGGGGGAGGAGGAAG
>JACMIG010000788.1:3205-26458 GCA_014805385.1 Levipalatum texanum
CCCCCCCCCCCCCCCCCCCCCCCCCCCCCCCCCCCCCCCCCCCCCCCCCCCCCCCCCAGAAGGAGTACCTGCATGGAGAGGCCGACAAACTCATCGTAGGCAGCGACGCAGGCCTCCCTGCTTCTGTTGGTGACGAGACGAGGCTCGAAGATATTGTCGACAGAGAGTATCATCTGAAGAGGGAAGGGAAGGGAGTCGACTCTCTCGCTTTTTCCCTTCCACTACGACTCGTTTCCATGAGTTGGAGACGTGTCCAGTGGAAGTTTCATTGGAGGGTGGGAAAACAGGGCGAGATTCGAAGAGAGAAGAAGAGGACGAGGATCCGCGTGGGCAAACAGTGCAAAGAGGGGGGCACTCCTCAAGTAGGCCTGTCCCCCGACGGCCAATCACGAGTCGCAACTTAGAAGGGGGGGCCTCCCTCCATCCTATTTCCCCCTCTCACTGGCCATGCTCTGGTGGCTGTCAATGGGAGAAGGCCACGAACGGAGACTGTTCTATGGCCACGAGGACTCGGGGGAGGGGCAGTGCAACTCTTCCTTCCCACGTCGATACTGTCAGGAGGGGACAGATCCTACAGCTCAGTGTGCGATAAGACCAACGATGACAGAGGGAAAACGAGTTGTTCGCAAAGAAGGGAATGGCGTAATGGACGAGAGAAGGACCCGGGGGAGGAGGGAGGGAGGGAGGGGGCAGAGGGGGGCTAGTCCAGACTCCGTTCCCATCCCGTGAGAGGATGGGCTGTGGAGTGGAGGAGACAATAAGAGGGAATCAGGAGGAGAGGGGCCAACGCATCCGGATACCGCATAATAAATGACCCAATTTGGGTTTGGGGCAAAGGTCGAGAGGGGAGGGATGAACGAGGGCAGCTTCCGGCCGCAGGGTATCCCCTTTCGAATGCTCGTTCCCAGGTGGGGACGTGCAAGACGACAGAGGAATGTCTGATGGGCCAAGACAAGGGCCTAGAATAGACGGAGCGAATAGGCCAGTGGCTCGACGTTATTGTGTACGAGAGCAGGACGGGGCACTCGCATCTACTTTATCATCCCTCGTCAGCCGGGAGTAATCCTCTTTGTACAATGAGAGGGGCGAGTGATCGAAGAGTGCAGGGAAGTATCTGTTGCAGAGTCAAATGACAATCCCTAGTGCCAAACAATCTACGACCTCGTATTGAGTTCAACATGACTTGGACCTAGACAATGCCCAACTTCTCCCTCATCTTCTTTCCCTGCTCGAATGCCATCTGCTCCTTGAGGAACTTTTCGTACTCTTCCTTCCTCTTCTGCACCATCAACTGTTCCTGAAGTGGGTGTCATGATGCTAACTTTACGAGAAGTTTTCAGATCAAACATTCAACGAGTGTTTTCTCTAAAAAGAACATATAACCCCTGTGCTGATAAAAAAAGTAAAAGTATCGTTTCTGAGCCTAAATCTGGACACTGTGTCCAAACAAGTCAAATTGAAAACGTCGCCAACAATTGTACAAAACTATTTTCATACTTTTGATGATACAACAAGGTGCGCATCATGCTTCTGCAACATGTTAAACTATTAGAAATATGTAAACATGTTTATAAACAATTTTATGAGCAATTATAAAAATGGCCATTTTGGACACTGTGTTCACACGTGCCACAGAAACGCACTTTTTACTTTTTTTTATCTGCACAGGGGTTATATCGCACGAAGGTTCGAGGTACTTAGAAATGCGTTGATCGATCAAACATTGGACTTAATAATACTATTCGTAACGGATAATTGAGAGATAGATTTCGGTGATTTCGAACTGACGCGCCAGGCGTAACTAACCTTAAACTCGGTCATTTCCTGGTCGCCTGCAGTCGTCTCTGGCAAGCGGTATCCCTTCATCTGAAACTCGCAATA
The DNA here is from genome assembly GCA_014805385.1 of Levipalatum texanum. Lineage (NCBI taxonomy): Eukaryota > Metazoa > Nematoda > Chromadorea > Rhabditida > Diplogasteridae > Levipalatum > Levipalatum texanum. Next base: position 5,087 of record JACMIG010000788.1, read on the forward strand.
ACGATTGAATCAAAGGCCAACTGCCGATTGGTTGGAAGGTGCAATAGAACTGAATGGACGTACGAAGTGCCTGAAGTAGTTTGGCTGGTTGAAGAACCAAAAGGCGCCGACGGGAAAAGTGACGAGGAGGAGGAAGCGCCCCGACTCCAGTTGCCATCCCATCTATGTAATATTCGAAGCTCTATCATGCTGTATTCCGATTGATTGTAGATATTCCATTGTTATAACAATTAAAAGATCGTAAGGCGAAAAATGCAACAAAGTTCTTTATTATGCTCCAAACACAAAACTATTGGGCACACTACCGACTATTTATAATCTCCACAATTCCGACGAAATTTGTGACATGGTGATGCGGAAAAGGTCTGAATATGAGTATACCTGTAGCCAAGTCAATATTATTAAATAATAAGAACTGATAATAGAATGAAGTAGCGTAAACATCGGCATCATGTAATTGGCAGCTACAGTATGTTCAATAGGACGACGTTTACTACACCACGGTACTACACCTTGCTTCCATTCTCTCCATAATTATACTTAAATTCGTCTATTTGACTAAACATGTAATGAATTATAAAGAGATTAGCAATTCGTAACGTCTGTGTCATATTTGGTGCAAGGTACATGTATGTATGGAATCTTTCGTTACACGAATCAAAAGGCAGAAAAAAATAGTTCTTTAAAACTCTTCACGACATTTTATAAATGATATGGTTGGATAACGATATGTACGCATTCTCCTTACCAGTCTTCGTTGTTGATCTCGGGATCGGGATCCGTATCGGTATCAGGAGGGATCCACTGACCAATTTCGAACGGGGGAGCTTCCACCTGAATATGCCACCTGTCAATGACTCCTTCCTATTCCTTACCCCTTCAACAGGATCGCCTTCTCCGTAGGTGTGGTCGTCGTTGCTGTCATCGTCGACAACCATCTGGGGATCAGGGACGGTGGGGTCGTCCCAGCCCAAGACTTCTCCTTCTCCCTGGGGTATCTCATCCCTGCAGTGATCGTGTGGCATGGAATAGAGAGGGAGCTCACACATCGGGCTCGTACTCGGGATCTTCGGGCTCGTAGTCTGGATCCTCAGGCTCGTATTCGGGATCATCCATGAAATCCTCGTATGCCAGTCCTTCGTGTTCGTGATGTCTCATAAAGAATTCAGGGTCCTCGAAGTCGTCCATTTCATCATAGAAGTCGCTTCCATTCGAATACAGGTCATCTTCCATGTCGTCCTTAATCATGCTTTTTTTCAACATGTTTTTAGTCAGAGCAACATTTTCCTGTCTAACATTTTGTATTTGGACAATATTAACACCCAACCTATTCCGATAGAAAAGGCAACGTACTAAATCGTATGGATCGAAGTCGAGTCCTTCTCCAGCACCCTCGAAGAGACGATTGGCACATGTTCCCTGTATTGATTGTAGTTGAGTTGGGAGGATGGGGATCTTCAGACATCTCCGGAGAAATGGGAGTAGGGATCGCCATCGAGGCGAACTCCACACAACCAGCAGAAGGCCGTGTCACACTTTGAGCACTTCATCTTGTTACAGCCGTGATTCTTCTAGAAGACAAGGCCGTGGTCGTTAATAGAGGAAATAGTCCAACCTCAATATGGGCCTTGCACTTGGGGCAGTTCTTGCTGTTCTCCTTCAACCAGTTGTCATTCTTGATAGCGGTAATTATCTTCTCGAGAGCAGCCTGTAATCTTCCCGTATGCCCTCCCACCCTTGAATGTTCACATGTCCCCCCGCCTTCCTAGCCAGCTCCTCGTGGTTCCCTCCATTCTCGTACTCCTTCAGCAGTTTCTCCTTCTCATCTGCAAATTATCTTGTGGTGTTACCCATAGACCTTTCCCGAAATAAAGTGGCGGAAAATATATACCATCCTGTAGGTGACACGGATCCATTCCATGGTTGGCCTTTCGGCAGAGAATGCAGAAAGTGAAGGCACACTCATCGCAGGTCCCCATGTTCCGATTGCTTCAGAACAGGATGAGGAGGGAAGAATACGGGACCCACAGTGGACTTATGGCGGCGTACTTGCCGCAGCTGGGCCGTGGACAGACTGTCATGTCTTCCATATTGCCTAGAGCACGTTCCAGTAGGATCTTCTCGTATCTGACGAGTCGTGGACAACGGCAGAGGGAGGCCCTCACCTCTCGAACTCCTCCTCGCCTATCGATCGCTTGACGGTACCCTGTGCAGCCAGAGAGGAACATCCTTCGGAAAGGCATTCGAAAGCGCGAATCTAAACCAAGGCTTCAATCGACCTCATCGAGCTACTTACGGTCTCAGATTTGAGAAGTCCCTGGAAGTAGCGAGTGACGCAATCATTGCAAAAGGTGTGGGCGCAGGGTCGGAAGCGAGTGGCGCGTGTCCCAGGCACGTTCTCCAGGCACACCTGCAACGGAACCATTCCAGATGTGTGACCCCCCTGACGATCAGCAAGCGTGAATACTCCAAGAAATGCAATTAAACGCTTTTTCCCGTGTAGAGCTTATTTAGAAGCAACCAAGCAATGGCATAACAGATGGAATGCTGTACTCCCGAGGGACCAAATAGGAGCGTTTACCTCGCAGTCATGGCAGTCACTTTCGAAGATGCGTGCTTCCGCAGTCTCCGCTGCCTCCACCATCAATCGAAGCATCGCCCGACCATCCAGATACTGAAGAACTCCAAAAAAATAAATTTCAAATCCAAGTTTGAAGTTTCGCTGACATCAAGATGGTCCTCATTAAATACCGCCGGGAAAAAAAGAGGACGTGAATTTGTTAACAAATAAAAAGTTTTTCTGATGTTCCTCCAGCACCGTTGATAATGGTATAGACTAGTGCACCTACCTTTGCAACTGCGTACGGAGTGTTATCGACTCGGAGGTATGCACTCACGAACTCCTAAATATAGCCATCGAATATAATTTTACATTTTTATATGATTTTTAACCTTGCATGCGTTTTCCTGGAGGGAAAATGCAGTTGCATAGAGCATGGGGGAATCTGCATAAAGACTGCATTCTTCTCCCATCTTTGCATTCATCGACGATAGCTAAAAAAACATCGAAACAATTTTCTCATCAGTATTATTGGCATTCCGGTTTCTATTTTATCGTTCTGCTCGCAACAATTCCACGCCGGGTTTATCAACACCGGAAAGGACGATTACTACATCCTCAACGATCTTCACGTATGAAAAATTTCGGCCATAGTTTCCATATGGACACCGAGAAATCAGACGTGGAATAGTTGCGATCGCACCGATAAATTAAAAGCCCTGTAACGTCGATATTCCAATAGTTTGCTTGAATACTAGGACCCCCAAACTGACCATCTTGTCATCCATCCACGGGCATTCAATTTTTAATTCGGGTGCAACGGATGGGTATGAGGGCGGAAGGATAAAGTGGAGAGTCGCCGGAGCCAGCACTCCTACCGAACGATACTGTACATCTGAAAAGAAATAAGCAACAGCTGCTGGGGGGAGGGGAGGGGGGGTAAAGAACCGTCTCCGAGGTCGACGAATACGGACAAACGGGATTCCAACGGAGGGAAATTAATAGTAATCTGGAAAACATGCAATAATGTACGCTAAAAACAAACTGACATGTCCTTGCACTGGGTCGTGTTCTCTATCCCAACTGAGTGCGCCATTGAAGCATTCCAGCATGGATTCAAACCCTTCCAATTCTTCAATTTGTTCCGCCCTCCGGGAATCCATCTGAGCCTAAAATAGCCATCAGGTCTATTTCCGAAGGTCGTATTAAAATATCAAATCGACTTTAACAATCAATTCACCGCGGAAAGCGAAGGAAAAACACGCACGCTTTATTCGTAAAAATGAGATCGTGAAATTGGACATACATAGCCTCAAGAACATAAGTGTAAGTGAAAATATTTGCTAGATGTTTTGAAAATATACCCTAATTGAGGACTGTAGGGTTACTGGAAGGTCTTCTTCGAGTGGAGGTCCTTCAAGATCTCGTCAAGTTCGTCGTCTTCCATTTTGTTTTCAAGCGACGGAATCAGAGCCTCAACGAATAAAATCATTACATTCGAGAAAGCATGCACCTTGGCCTCTTCTGCAGTTTCCGGGCAGAGATTTGCGATTTGCGCCACTTCGAACTTGTGAAGAGGCTTTCCTGGAAAATGAAGTGATTAGGCGAGTGCAAGGGAAGTCAATGATGTGCTAGAACTTCAAATCACCGGCGAAAATAGCGCGAACGGCTCGGATTGTTTCTCGGTTCTTGAATCGAGAAAGACGACGGGCGTAATTCAGGGTTTTAACAAATACCTGAAAAGATTGGTTTCACAACGTTGCCACTTTGAAATAAAGGAAATGGAAGTAGAGTGAACTCACCTCGCTGAGGTCCTCGATCTCTTCCTTCTGTTCACTTTGCTGTCTTCGGTGCTCGAGGAGTAGGAAAACCTCCGAAGTTAGCAAAGCATCACACCCCGTAGATTCGAATTCCTGATGAGAGAAATAATGGAAAAATGGGCTGTGATCATCACCTTCGGGAACTTCATTTCAGTCGCATCCTCCTCAACTTCCTCCACCGGTTGATTAGACATCGCGCCTGAATAGTCCAAATAGCAGCGGCTCGATCAAATGTCGAAAAACGCTTGAAACAAATGCTAAATTAACACCAAGGCGTTGGTCAGGTATTTTAGAGTACGCTGAAACGACGAACGGCAAACGAGTGGGTCGGGCGATGGGTCAGACTGTTGATTGTGATCGGGATTATTATAGCACCGTTACAAAAACGTGTTGAGATCTATTTGCGTGCACTTCTTGGCATGGCTGACTCGCTGAGTGCACATAAACAAGGTATTTGCAAATAACGTAGTAAACGATTCATTTTAGAAAATATTCCTCTCTGCATATAAACCATTTTATCGGAGAACTCAAACAACAAAAAAACGTGTCTCCAGACACCAACAGGTAGAATTTCCAACTCGTTGTAAACACGTAATGTCGTTATGGATGAACAAGTATATGCATGTAGCGTTCATCGAGATCTATTTAATAGAATCCGAATGAAGGGAATGAACCGTAGTTGAAGCCAGGATTATAGAATTCAGGAAAGTTGTTCTGGTTGTTTTGGGGACGATACTGCTGATTTGCCTTCCTGTTGCCGCGGGGGATGAATCCTCCACGGCCTCGCTTCTGCTTCCGAGGTCCGTTGAGCTCAGCTGTATCGATGCGAGAGACATCGAAGTTGGAGTCGTAGCTGTTGCTGCGCGATTCAGGCGACGGGGCCTCAATCCGTGGCTGCTTATTTCCAGTTCTTCCATCCTCTTTGACTCCACTTTTCTTCCCCAGCGCCTTCTCCACAACCTATTGCGAGATACCGATGGGTGGGGAGTGGGGTTGCCAACCAGAGGAGGACTATCATCCAGAATCGCCGGCGTCTCGGGGCAGGACTCCACTCCATGCATGGTATCATCCCACTGTATGTACAGCTGTAGAAGTGCGTCCTTCGCAGAAGAGTGCATGGGCGATCCCACCTACACCATTCCATCTGTCTTAAAATTTCGAACCTCACCATTTCCATCTGTTCTAGAAGCCGGATTTCCCTTCGTTTATTGCGGATCAGTTGATGCAAGAGGTCTGTCGCACCAATCGATTCCGAAACGGAAGTGGAGACACGCTCCCGATGCACTGAAGACAGCACTACATCTGGAAATGCAAGGGTAGGACCCGGCAAATATCGCCCTTAACGACCGAGAGAATACCGTTGACAATGGTTATCTGACCACCAGCGGAAGACGAGGCATTGAAGGACGCGCCTGACGATGGTACCTTCAAAGCATCATTCAGCGATCATGGCATAGAATGACTTGCCGTCAAAGGAGTAGCCGGCGGTGTCTTTGCTTCATTCTGATCAGCGGCACACAGAGAAGGAGTACTTCAGTGGTAAAGGTGCCTCATGCGAACTCCCCTACTTACCTTTCCTGTGCTTCGTCTTCTGCATTCCAAACAATCATCGCGTGCTTACGGGTCTTGCGCGGCTAGGAGTTTCAAAATTTACCAAATCAAAAATACCGATACCGGAGAAGCCGCAGATTTCTTGACGTCCATAGTGATGCGATTGTCATGTGATTGATTCTGCTGATTTGATTGTTCACTGAAAGAACAAATTCGATCGAATATGTAAAATACAGAACACATTACCATTTAGAAGTTAACCAAAACCGTCTTATGAGGTGGAACAGTAGATCGCATACCTCACGGTGCTCCTTTGAGGAAATCTAATCGGAGGTCTGATGGGGATTCGAGTGTCAGTGGCGCATGTCTGGCTAGGGCCGTCCGACCCCTCATCCTGAGAAACAGGACTATAGATTTATTAGCCAGATCTAACCAGAGTGATCTTATCCGCACTTTCCAATGCAGAGGATGCCTCAATCACTGCCTGAAGATAAGTTTTCGATTTATCACTTCGATTTCCAATTATTTTGATTGTAAGGAAATATTTGTATGACCTCTTCAATTTCCGTGCTCGTTGCGAGTGACCGCTCCTCGTCGACAACTTCAACTTTCACTTTCTTCTGCAGCAGAATTTTTTTCCAAAACTATGGACTCCAAGCCTCGCAATGAGATAGCGCCCCGCGCATGTCTTCAGTACCGGCTCCGCGTTTTTTGCTCGTCCGATCCTCCATACTACGGAGAAGGCATTGGCGATATCGCTCTAGATCCTGAATGATGATAGTATGTACTAATATATTATATCTTGGAAACCTTTTCAGACGCGTTGTCTTTCTCAACAAGAATCTTCAACTTCTCAAGTTCGGAACTCATCTAAAAGAAGTGAACTGTGCAATAGTTAATACAAGATAGTGCGAGTGAGAGGTGAAAACTCACGAGGCTCGTGCGGTTAACGATAAGTAGGAAAGTTATCACCATTTGTTTATATCTAACTTGTCGCTGTGTACAATATCAAAATCAAAGAGAATCATAAAGAGATCAGAACAAACAACAGCGATGATAGGGTCTCAAACTATATTTCGAACTATATCGGCCTGTATCATCTCATGCTTCGTATTCTTGATTTCCCCGGCGATCGGTCCGTGTAAATGTTTTGGTGCTGAGGTTGTACCTTTTGTCCGCGAAACTGCAATGAACAAAATATGACAATAATTCCGAGCACACCAAACCTGTCCATTTTCTTGACCATTTCGCGATCCCATGGCATCTTTTCGTCTGGCCGTCTGTAGTCGAATGCCTGATCGAGATGTTTCACCTAACCTATGAGGCTATCACCTGATCTTCGTAGTCAAACCATTTATCCTTAGGCTTGAATTGGCGCAACAACCTCTTGTTCCTGAGTCCGTGAACCTCGCCTCCAGATCCGGGAAACGCAGTCACTCCTGGCAGAGAATACGATATTGAAGATGTGAAGAGTTTCATACCTCCATGGAATTGCTCTACATCCTCCGGGTGGAACCTCGAAGCGTGTTCTATTATGGTAAGATTGCTCGGTTTTCTTTCCTCTCGCGCCATTTCGATGTACTTGGAGACGTTGGTTACTGAATTTGTTAGATATATCGCATAATTAATGTCTAATTGCCTGGAGTGGAATAGAAGTTGATTATGTCCTGCACAGACTTCATGTACAGCAAGTCCCCGTTCAGCGGATAATGACCAGACATTTTGGACTCCAATGCTGAGAGCACCTTAAAATGTCCACCGTAGTGTTCTTAACTCGCAATGTCTAATTGCTACAGGATTTCGAGTAGGGTTGACAAAGGTAAAGCGACTGTTTTCCGACTAGTCTGTGCGCCGAAGGCTGTATCTCGGCCTTTTCATGATACAATTTTCGTTTGATTGCTCTGAGAATTCTCAATCTCCCCTTTAAAAAGCCGGCGAGATTGCTCAACGGTGTGCGAGCTACAACGATTACAAAGGTAAATTTACCTTTTGTAATCGTTGTAGCTCGCACACCGTTTGCAATCTCGTCGGCTTTTTCACGTGTAGATGGAGAACTCTCAGCGCTATCAAACAGTTTAAAAACGATAACTTGAAGTTGAGTTACAGCCTTCGGTGCACAGACTAGTCGGAAAACAGCCGTTTTATCTTTGCCAACCCTAATCACGAGTGCACGGTGACGAAAACGCACCTTGAACTTGAGGACATTTTTCCCTGAGAAAGTGAATGACGACAGCTGTTCCTCTTGTACTTTCTCTCCACTTTCCAGAAGAGAATGGGCAATCACTGCCTGAAAAAGCTTCCACGTGTTTCGCATCGTGATAACAAACCTTTGCGATGCTTTCAACATCAGCGGAGGGCGTGTAGTTAGCTTTGTATTTTTGAACGCTGCAGTTGTAAAAGTCAGCGGAGCACTATGACAGGCCAACCCCCTCGCCCTGATCGCATCCTCGTCAATCAGTTCGTCTACGTCAGAAGACCCCACCGATAAATGAGCCTGAATGACAATAAAACGGAACATAGCGAATCGAAAATGACCATCCGCTTTTCAGAACCCTTGATTACAATAGATTCTGCCATGGCTCGCAATCGCTCCTGAAATCACGATTATGGAAACTTTAATAAAATCAGCGCACTTTATGCTGCCTGGAGAGTCCAGTATGTGCGGCTGCGCCAGAGGGAAGGGGGGTTATGGTGACGGGCTCGTCGTTCTTCCTCATGAACGGCGGTCTCCATCCACGCACACAGCGCTTCGCACTACGGAACATTGCACACGACTGCAACTCCAGTTAAATGTCCGATTGATAGGATAGATGACGAGTACTCCCATAGATACAATGTGCGGTTGCAACCGGCAGCATTTCTGTCAATATACAACTTCATATCGGCGGAATGAAGGCAATGCATTTATCCTTTTTTCACCCTACATGTGTGAAATCGCTCTAATGACCCGTGAATCCAGTATCCGAGTTCTGTTTCATGATGTCCACAAGTAGCTTAGTCTTTTCAGCATACTCGTTGGCCTTTTCAACGTTCACAGGTATACCATCTCCGATTTTGAACATTCTGAAATATTGTGAACAATGACAACGAACCAGAGGAACAAAACCTCGAAGCATTGGCACACGACTGAGCTACGTCGAATTCACAGGCCTTGACAGCGTATTCGAGGGAGAGGGCCATATCTCGCTCAAGTCGTCCAATCCTCGAACGATCAAGTTCCTTCAACAGAAAACATTTTAAGATAAGTCCATGAAAAGCATGTATTTGCATATTCGCATGATGGAACAAACTTTTTTCTTCCCTGCTTCGTTCGTTTTAAAAGTGGTCCTGTCACCCATATACCATGTCGAAAGGAGCCAGCAGGCCTCTCCGTCCTCAAGCGAACACGCCCTCAAATGCTCACATACGCATTAAGAACAAACAATAGATCACTTCTTCATAAACCTCACAGCGGCGGCTGTGTCAATCGGTTTGTTCGCTTCCTCGTTCCAGTTAACAAGGGCGAGATACCGACATCCCTACAACTTAGACGAAAACAATGACATTATTCAGTTTTGTAAAAGACCTTGGCGATATTAGCATCACAAGCGATCTCAAGTGGTCGTTGCATTTCCTTCAGCGAAGAGTTGCATTCTAAAACTTACGTTTCTCCGGAATTGAATTGAACCAACCTTTGCCCGCGAGAACGTACATGGCATATTTGTAGCAGCTCTTGGCGAATTCCTTTTGCAGACAGTTATTTTTGAAGAGCGCGAAGGCAGCTTTGGTGTTTTGCTCCAGTGCTTCCATGTACTCGCCAAGCAAGTGACAGGAATCTGCTCGTTTCTCCTACAATTACACTTCCTTAACATATTTTGTTGCCGATAACTTCATAGCATCCGAATCGATATTCAACTCCCAAATTCTTGACGTACTCTCGCCGCTCAGCTTGCTCCCGTTCAACGTCATCTCGAGAGCCCATCTGCGGTCGATCTTGTTTTCATGATTGTGATTGTAGATATCATAGTTTCGAAAACGACGAAACCATACAATGAAAATAAATATCGTAATACTTCGCATATTTTATCACGTCTATGCATATCTCACGCAATAAGATGTCACAACTCAACAGTATCCAGGTACGTACAGAATATACGACTGAAAAAAAGACATGAAGAGGAAACGGCGATTACAATAGTGATTGATGACGTATCCCAATTAGCTGAATTTTAAGAAATACTTTTGACATCGGAAGGCATTATTTTTTTATAAATATACACGTAGGGGAACGGGGAGCAAAGGAAAATGTTGGCAGGCATCGAAGAAACAGCGATGAATGTGGCAGCAGCCACTCACTCGTTGAATGCATCCTTCAAAGAATAAGAACTAATCGTAGAATTAAGTTGTAGTGTTAGCCAAATAAAGAGCCTGACTTGGCTTCATTGATGAAGCTCCATTGGGTAAATAAACTTAATTTTGTTTTAGATAGTTTCGCTCGTCCCATTCAAAAGAAGTTTAAAACATACAGCGGCTTCGTCCATCCTCTGCAAGATGTAGTTGACTGCCAGTCCCTCATCCTTGTCGCAGGCGAAGAATGCCTTGAATTTTCAAATTAGTGAAACCCATATATAAAATTCCTAGCAGTTGAAAGAAGGGTGAAAATTTAAGAATTACGTGGCATTAATTTACATTTCTTTTAAAATTCCGTTTTTTTCAGGCCCCTTGTGCGTGAACAGTGGGTAAAACGGATACAAGTTCGTGGTCAGAGCAGAAAACGCGCAAACCTCGATAACGAGAGGTTCAGGGAAGCCCATTCCCTTCAGTCTGTCGATGGCTGCGTTGTCCTCGGGAGTGACTCGAATCCGAGCAACTCCTCGCTGCCTACAACAAGAAAAGTTTCCTTTCATCGTCCTGAACTACCTTAGCTGATCCTCAGGTTCCATATCCCTGCCACCTTCGTCCATCTGCAAGATCTCATTTTCGTGATAAGTATTTTAGTTCATTTGCCACCAATGGACCCGGGGACCTACTCCTACCCTACCTCTTCATCCCCGTCATCTTCATCTGAACCAGATTCCTCTCCCTCGGCCATCTGCAAGAGGGCCTTCTACTTCTATTGCGCCCTAAAGGAAATCCCCCAGAGCTAGATCCATACCTCGTTGAGCATGCGAGCGAACTCTCCCTGATTCTGTGCGATGGCATTCATGAGGTCAGGATTCGTCGCTGCTATCTGCTGCAGGACCTCGGGCAGCATGTCAGGGTTCTGGCGCACCTGAATTTCGCGTCAAACAAGAACAACAAATACTTCCAGACCATGGCACGGAGCTCGTCGAACTGGGGTCCACGCAGCGCGGAAAGAGGATTTTCGATTGCAGGGTTTGACCGTCCTCTGCCCACGCCACTGGCCGCTTCAATGATACCGGGAGCAAGAGCTGCTCCCGCAGCAACTCGAGGTTCTGCGGCCTCTTCGAGACCTCCCATCAGGAAATCGACTGCCGCATTTGCGTTGAAGTTCGCAGCTTGAAGAGCAGCAAGAGCCTGAAAACAAAATTTATAACCGATGATTGCTAATTATTGAAGTAATGTACAAAGATTAAACCTGAATGTACGAAAAAAATTTTAACCAAGGATATATTTTTAAAACCTGATCGCGTTGATATCCCATGCCCGTGATGGCTGTCACAGCCGCCTGTTGCTCAGCCGTCAGGTTGTCGCTGCCTGCAATTTGAAAATTGGAGAAAGTAGATTATTATAGGGAAAGCATGAAGCACGACTGTGCGCTATGGCGACAATGAATGTCAAATTCCGTCAAACCCAAAGCGGCCAACATTTGTAACTTCTTTCTGGACCCAATACGAACATGTCCACAACTCGACTGATTTAAATTCCTAACAGACCCGCTAACCGAGCGGAACTTCTTTAAAAACGTTCTAGATACACCTCTACTGGACTTTAATTTTCAAAACAAACCAGCTGCCGGCGTGGATTCAGCGGAAACGGATGCTGGTGTGGATGAAGGCGTAGATGTCGGCGCAGCCACCGGTGCGAGCTCAGTCTTCTTTTCCTCGGGCTTTAGTTCCACTTTGGGCTGTGATGAAATAAATATATATGTCACAACGCAAGAGTGAACCTTGGTGACCATGAGGACGACAAATCGAGCAGGGTCAATTCCGCACTCCTCCACTGTGTTGCCATCTTCGAGTACCTATTGTAGAATCATTTATTAAGTACTCATCACGCAAGCCTCTAATTTTCGGAATAACATTACATGGGGATATTCCGACCGGAAATGGAATTTTCCTCTGTTCGCTTTTCTGCCCGTCATTGAATAACTGCCAGTAAGTGTACCTTTCCATTGTAAAGAAGTTTCTGCTGCTCCACGGCTTCTCCACGCTCCTTCGAAATGCGTTCCTTGACATCCGAAATCTAAAATAGGAGGTTATTTTTAGACAAGTTGAAAATATATACCTTCTCAGAAGGCTGAAGTTCGAGCTTGAAGCTCTCTTGAGTGAGAGTCTTGAATGTAATCTCCATCGCTGAGAGGATTCTCTGAAATGAGCCATTAATTACTTGCTGAGCTTCAATTATGAAATATGGCTAGAGCGAGGAGAAGTTAAGTGTATGTGCAGCGTTAACGCGGATGAAATGAAGCTCAACTGTCTAGTCAGATTTGCACTCATGGCGTGATTGCGCAGAGCAATCTGAATCCATGCAGAAACACAATATGATACTGAGAATGCAACGCGATGAAATTGTCAGCTCGATCTGGGTGATGAAGACGGCACTGTTAAAGTCTTGACTTGGCCGGTCAACGGCCGGTTAAGAGCGCGTTAAACTCGTGCGTTTACGTCTGTTCAAAAGAGTATAATTGCGGGAGAATTGAAAAAAGGTCAGCTCTCACAAAAATTGTTTTCCGCTGTCATCAAAGCGACAAAAATAGATTAATCACATATTGTTAGATTGCTCGAGACATATACTACCTCACTATGGGGGAAAACATTGCCGCAATCCCAAAGAGCCTCAATCTCTGGAATTTCAAGCTCTCCCAGACTACAAGTAACAATGCAAGCGCTAGCAAAATTGAAGACGTAGGCCTCCTGCCACTACCCTCAGGAATGTAGAAATGGTGGAAGGAGGCATTCGATAAGAGCTGTGCGTCGCCAACCCTTGGAGTGGACGGGAGAGACAATGAAGGAAGATTTGCACTTCGCCAATCACGCGATCACAGGGGGCGTCCTCGACTCCCCGAAAGGATACGAGTGGGGATGGCGGGCAGTGTTTGAGGGGGATAGGAGAAAGGAAGAGACGGACGACGAACCCCTCACCACATTAGAGCTGCTAATGCTGGATGCAATGGAGTGGCTGTAATTATACTGGCCTTTTAAGATGGCTCAGTACGATGGTGCAACTTCGTGCCCAGCCGAGATCGGACTGTAGGCGGCAGTGCCACGGGCGTCCGGCACTTCGCGTATTGATGCAAAATTCGCCAATGTCTCCGGCGAGTTCAGGCAGGTACAGTATCTCCCATCGAGAGAAAATTTGGCTTGTAAAATAAAAATTATTAGCGTTTGGAAATGTATCGATAGGAATTAACGAGAGGGCCTTTTTACAGTTGCTGGATATTGAATAGCTCTTGGATGGGCCAAGATCAGAAAAAATTTCGAGTGTTGGACACTCATTGAGAATGAGACCAGCAGTGAGCATGTCATTAAGGAAAAAGAGGGACCCTTTGGTATAAATTGCCACTCAAAAGCATCAACGCCATCCTCGTCAAGTTCCGATGTGGACAATTTTTCAATTGTTAAAACTTCTTACATTCGTACAAACATGATCGGCATTTACAAATGGAGCATCTACTAGCGAACATCGCTAAAGATATGCAAAGGCACAAACCGTTTAATTTTAGAGGTTAAAACGGTTTGAATTAATTAATCTTGATAGTGTACGGTTTTGTCTACAAATACTCAGAATGAAATAACATTTTAAGCGTATTGTTTCATCTGTTCAAATATATTGGAGATCTATTTATGCATCTACGACCGTCAAATAGACGGACAAAAATACCCTGATCAGGCCCAATCTTTCAAATTTTGAAATAAGCGCAGGAACGAGTATAAGATCTTACTCTATGTCTACACAAACACCTGCTAATTTTTTTACAATGTTTTGTTATGTACCATGCACGTTTCCTTTGAGCTTCAAAAAATTGCTTGGTGTGTGCTTTGCCTCTCCATTGCTGACCCCCATCTGCACCTGAAATTTAATTCTTGCCGTTGAATGTCCAACACGCTTTATTTGTGCAAAATAGATGTTAGCATCGATGCTATTTCAGTATGAACACAGGAGATGATAACGCTCCTGCCCCACAGCCCTCATCGTTCACCTCAGCTGGCCCCTCGGTATCGGCGGCTTCTGCCCGCAACATGTCTTCAAGTAGCTTGGACACCATGTCGCACCATCAACAGGTACATAATACTTCTGCGGATCGTTTAATCTAATTTATCATGTCATGCACACTTAATCTTCAGGGCTATTTGCGCACTGAGTTAGAGTGTTCTATAAGAACGCTCCAGGATGGAAGCCAACGAGATGACTTAAAGCTGAAGGCCCTGCAGGTATGCAGAAAGCAAAAAAGCTCTCCGAGTTACCCAAAAGCTTGAGATAGTATTCGAACTCAACCTCACATTCTATACACTACTTTGGGTGCTGAAGAAAATATGCCGATGTATCGTTCCTTCTCTGAATTTTCAGGACATCTGGAGCAGTTTCGACCATTATGCGTCAAATCAGACGTATACATCTCTAATGGAGAGCCTTGTACGATGTTTTCTCAAGCTGTTCACGGACACCTCTCCACAATTCATCACGGAGAACAACACACAGGTTATTAGCCCTATAGTTCTACCGTTTGGTGCTATGGTCCAATCATAATCCAACTTCTGTTTCCTAGATTTTGCGGAAGACTATGCTAGAAATGCTTCTCCGGTCGACTACGCACGAAACGATGCGTGTTTTCACAAGGCAGATCTTTGCTCAAATGGTCAAAGTCATGCAGAGTGACAATGAGGTACGGTAATCGCGAGAGTTTAAGGACGAGTACTTCAGGCCAACGCCGTCCTCGCATGCAAAATTCTCATCGATCACACAAAGATGTATAGAATGCCGTTATCTCCTGAGGTTTGTGCTGTTATTCCGATTGCAAAAAACAATGATAAGTCATTCACTTTTTGCTTACATATGATAAAGGGGATATACTCCTATCACACTTTATCAATGCCCTATAGGTCCGTTTTGAAAAAAAAAGGGTTCCTGAGATAGTCAACAGTCAATCTTGTTTCATAGTGCTATAAGCTATAGCACTAGAAATAGGTGTCCTAGGCCTAACTATCCCCATTTCAGGTCAGTACACTGATGGTAAACATGCGGAAACTTTACAACGAAATGCAAGTGAGTTTTTCTTCGCTTCCCCATTAGTACTTTATATTCTTCGATCGACTAACGGTTGGTCGTTTAGCACCATGTTGCTTCGGGGCGCATGTTTGAGAAGAAAGATCCAAATGCCAGGCAACTCGGAGGAGCTATGGCAGAGGATCTCGTCATCGAAGCTGTGAGAATTTCTGGTTTCGGCTGTTCATTATCTCACTTCACTTGCAGAGTCTCCAGCATTGTTTCTACGTCCACCAGGTCAATTTGGACACCAAGAACGCTGCAAACCCCTCTCTTATCGTCAGTCCGAATATTATGCCTACAGATCGTCTGCCGGAAGGGTTGCTTTGGACAGAACGCTATTGGTTAATTACAGTACCAGCTAATTCCGCGTGCATCTCAGTCTGTCAAAGTGATCTCGGAATCTGTAACCCTTGTCGCTCTTCTGCTCAACATATACAGAAATAACCTCCAGTCCGAGGTTAAACAAATTTTGCCCCCTCCTTCTCAGCGGTTTTTTGTTGCAGCTGATGGAATTTGCATCGGCCGTTCTCAACCTCATCAATTTGAAAGTACCAGATGAACAGGCGAAGGCCCCTGATCGCTGCCAAGTATCTCCATCGTTTAAATGTTTAACAATAAAATTCAGGACATACTTAACGACTTTCACCTTGCACAGGTCAAATCTCTTAACTTCCTCAATCACGCCTGCAAGTCCAGTCCGGTTTGAATTTGACTTATGTTGACGCTATTTATTGGTTGCAGCCGAACAGTCCACTGGCGGAACACATTATATCGAAAGGTGATCGGTTAGTTAGCGGTATACTGCTGCTCCTGGAATCTTGCCCCCTTCTACAAATACATCAGAGAAGGGATATACTAGCACACGCAAAGTTTTTCTTCACCTATGAGGTAGACTGTTGTTGGGAATTTTAATGTTAATTTGTTTCCAGCCAATGAGGATGAAATTTCTGCCTGTTCTCCCACGACTGTTCTCCGAGAGGCTGATGATAGGGCCGAATTTCACCGCTCAGGATAATTTCAGGTTCTCTTGGTCTTGTGAAGGTGGCCTACTTTTGATTGTGCAGGTCGCAGATGTACACTCAACTTGCCGATCTGATGCATCATCTTCGTAGCCATCTCAGCTTCCCCTTGATATGCCAGTGAGTTCCCTTCTCTTCCATTTTTATAACTCTTCTCCTGCCAGCTCCCTGTTCGTCTTCTCGCGGTGTCTCCACGACCCACAGATACCTTACCAATCACAGGCCATGGCCGCTCGCCTTGTCATGAATCTCTGCGAGGCCCTCACCAACCAGGAGAAATTCCACACAGAACCCGTGCGTTATAATTCTCTTTTTCTCTACATCATTTATCGTTATAGTGCCGAGACATTCTGCTATCGATAATGGAGAACTTTATGTTCAAGATGCGTTCCATGGTCGTGTATCACTATCCTGTTCTGTTCGCAGAGCATGGAGAAGGCCAAGTTTTCCACCAGGCGGAGTTCAAGCCTCACGAACTGTTTGTCAAAATAAAATGCTCTAATCATGTTCTGCTGTAGGCGAGCGGAGGATCGGCAGCGCCTCTACGATGCACTCATCCTGGAGAGGAAGGTAGGAGGCTCGCTCTTGAAAGAGGTACTGTCAGCGCAGCTTCAGTCCGTATCATCAAATATACCAAATTTCCGTTTTGTTTTGCAATTTCGTCTTTTACCGATAATCATGTCTATTTAGATCCCCTACGTGAATCTTGAAGACCCTGCCTTCTACTGTCCGATTGACTCGTGTCCCGAACTTGAGCCCCGTCCCTCGGACGTCATCGACCCCCTGCCACCTCCCAATATCGTGTCGGAGGATCCTAAGGTACTCCCCTCCCTCCTCGCTCTCCTACTCCCCTTTTCTGCAGCATGCCCCTCAGTCAGCAGAGGCGCTGCTGACTGCGTCGTGGGCGACCGTCGGCCCTCCGATGCCCCTCGGCGACGCTCGTCAACTTGTCCGATGCACGATGCAGTCGTGGAAGTTCTTCTCCGACCGACTTGTCCTCACGAGGAAGTCTGACCGTTCGCCTTCCTCCAATCTGCATTCATTCATTCGATCTCATTAGGAACAATGACGCCCCTGGAGGAAAAGGATCTGTTCCTGCGAATGTTCAAGTACGGAATACAGGCTCTCGACATTTACTTGCTGAATCCTGGAGGCCAGTTCTCGAGGCAAAACAGCGGGACTGGAGGGTGAGCGACTGGCAGAGAACATTGAAAGGTCCACGATTTAGTCGAGGAGTTAGGGAGGAGAAGGAAATCACGGAGATTTTTGGCGCTTGTCTCGTCAAAATGAACCCCGAGATCTTCACTGAGATCTTCAGCAACCACATAGATGTGAGTCATTGTCTCGAGTGGCAGCCATTGATCCTCTCTCTCAGTTCCTCATCGAACGAGTCGCCATCAACCCGACACTCCAATTACTCTGCAACACTTTTCTCGTCCACAAGGAGGTATCATCCAGATTCGGGAGTATCTTCATCTCGTACCTTCTCCGTCGACTCAAAGATCTGGGCGGTGGGAGTTCCTTTGCTATTCCTCTCATCCTCCCACTGCAGTCAATTCGGAGCGATCGAATCTGTACCTTCGCATGTTCAAGCTCATCTTTGCCTCCATTCCGAATTCGCCCGAAATCGAGAGGATGCTCCGCCCTCATTTGTACTCGCTGGTCAAGGACGCCACTCACGAGGCCCTGCGAGGGAAGGAGCCATACAACTACTTCCTCCTCCTTCGTGCCCTCTTCCGTTCCATAGGCAGTGGCACTCAGGAAGTGTTGTATGTTTCTATTGACCCTTCCACAACCAAGTCCTTCTCTCAGGTACAACCAGTTCCTGCCTCTCCTTCCCTCGTTGTTGTCCATGTTGAATCGCCTGCAGGCCGGGCCCCAACGTGTCGCCATGAGGGAAATATTCGTGGAGCTTTGTCTTACGGTCAGCCTCTCCTGCCTAATTGATCTCATTCCCAACATGAAGCATACTCTCCCCAAAGTTGATTATTCTGCAAAAAATATCAAATTTCCAAAAAGCTCCGAATATGTGCACTTTAGTTCTGTGAATAAAAGGGTACCTACCGCGAGCCATTTTAGGCGGTGGGTTTAGAAACATTTTCCGCCTTCTGCGGGGGGGGGGGTTACATCCGTATTTAATTTCGGCGGGGGGTTTACTCCCTGTGGTAACTAACGGTAATACCCTTTTATTCACTGCTTTAGTTGTGATCCGTGGTGGCCCATAATTTGTTTGAGATTTCAGGTTCCCGTTCGCCTCTCGTCGCTCCTTCCCTACCTTCCCCTTCTGATGGACCCTCTTGTTGCTGCTCTGAGCGGAAGCATTGGACTCACGGGCCAGGGTATGAGATTTCCCCTTTTATAAACAATGTATCGCTTATCCAGGCTTGCGGACCCTGGAGTTGTGTGTGGACAACCTGCAGCCAGAGTACCTCTATGACCACATCGCCCCCGTGAGGGCTGCACTTATGCAGGTAAACATGACAATGGGAATAAATGGAAGGAAGAAATACAGGGACTATGGAGGACCGTTGCTTCCTCAATTGACAACCAAACTGCTCTGATTGCCCTTCGGATTCTTGGCAAGTTCGGAGGTTCCAATAGGAAGATGCTGTGTGAGCCACAGGTGAGGATGAGGAAGGTGGATGGGGGAGCAGATGATATTGTAGCCACTGTTGTCGTGCATGGAGGACGAGACGGACACGGAGCAGATGGTGGCGACCATCCGATTCGACGGCCCCTCGGATTCCGTCCCCGCTGTCGAAGGAGTACGAGTGAAGGAGGAACCCATGGAAGGGGCTCACTCCCAACATTTCCCTCCTATCTTCTCCGCCCTGTCACTCAGCGAGGTCTCCAAAGTTGCACTCGAACATCTCAAGTTTGTTTCTTTATCTTATCTTACCATAACCACTCGATAACAGGGCATCGCTGCAGCTTCAATCGGACGCCACAACTCAGGTACATATGTGTTGTCATATACCACCAACATTACCGTATTCAGTATTCGGCGGAGCTCGCCAAGGCCATCCTTCTGGCAGGAGTCGCTCCCTCAGATCGCAGATGGAGTACCGAGGAAGGAAAGGAGAGGAGCAGGAACCTACTACAGGTTTACTATTCTTCCGTCACTGTGATAGCTTTCCTTTAGAATATCACACTCGAACAGCTCGGACGATCAAGGCTCTATCGATGCCCAAATCGGGCCGCGAGGAAAGTTTATGTAAATGCACTGGCTACGATTGCGTGTGAGTATACCTCCCTGTCCCTTGAATGAATCCTTTCCCCTTTGAGTCGCTGTCCTGGGAAAGGATCTTCGCCCTCAGTACGTTAAGTTCTTCCTTGCCATCATTCGCACCCTGACAGTGCAGTGCATTCTGGAGTCTCTTTGTACGTTGGCGAATTTGGTTCCACGTCCATGACTCCTTCAGACCCTCCTTCTCATTCGGAGGCAGATTTGCACATGGACGGGGCCATCATCATCGATGCCCTCTACATCGTATTCGAGGGGCCCACCAACGTCTGCCACGCCGGCGTCGTTGTCATGTATCACATCTGCGAGACCGCCATGAGAGCCATCGGCGATGACATCGACAAGGTGGAGAAGGGAAGGGGAGGGAGGGGAATGTAGGTTGCAGTTCAATGCCCTCCCACTCATGTCCCATCTCGTCTCCAGTATGTGCACTCTCTGCCATGGGGCAGCGTGGTTCGCCCGTCTCGGAGGTCCCTCCCCCCTTCCCCCCAGAGAAGAGAGTGAATGCAGGTGCGTGTGCACTCCACTTCTTCGTCACAGACTGCCCCCGTGCCTTCGCCTGCTACCACATGGACACCATCGTCCGCGCCCTCGTCGAGGTCCCACTCTCATCCCTCTATCAACCACTTCAATCTCTTCTCTATAGATAATCGTCGGTCTCTCGTATGAGATATCGTCAGGCACCATCGAGCTGACGCTGCAGGCACTGGACAAATTGCACGAAGTGGTGATGAAGGGAGAGCGCCGCCCTTCATCCTCTTCCTCATCTGCCAGGCACACTCCACCCTCTCCCCCCACTTCAATTGGCCATTCCAGTGAGGATGCGAGTGCAGGAGTGGTGGAGGAGGCGGAGAAGGACAAGCTTCTCGCCATTCTGGTGGAAGTGTACGTCCCTCTGCTGTTGAGTGCCGATCCCTTCGTCCACGAGACGGTAATCCCTCCCCTTCCCCTCCGTTCACTCTCCTCCACAGGGCGTCGATCTCCTCAGCAAGTTATCGATGCTCTCGGGCCGTTCGTTGTCTCGCATGCTGTCTTCCTCTCGCCTCCTTCCTCTTCTCATTCCCTCCATAATCGACTTCCCCGGCCTCTCCCTCTACAAGCAGGTGGCCACCATGACCTCCGTCCTCTTCGTCCTCGACAACGACATCGCCGTCGATCAGCTGAGAGACCCTGGTGCTCCTCTTCAAATTTTCAATTCAATATCCATAAATTTAGATCTGGCAGCTCCGTTGGGCGTCTTCATACGCCTTCTCATGCGAATCTGCGACGAGGAAGACGAGAAGCTGCTGCAGAGGAAACAGTACCAGCCAGTGCGCCCCCTTCCCTCTCATCCCTCTCCCCTCTCTCGATTGCCTCCTTCAGATTGGGGCGGTGTCCCTCAAGATCCCCCACCATGCGTGTGCCAAGGACCTCAAAGAGGCTGCCATGGGGGCTTTCCTTTCCTGTTACTCGGCCCTCCCTCGCAACGAGGAGATCCAGGAACTGCAGGCGGAGAGCGTTCGTTTCAACTTTCTCCCCCTCTTACAACTTCCTCTACAGGTTCTTCGCGTCGTAATGGACATGGTGGGAGGGGTGGATAACAAGCTCAGATTGTGCACGGAGAAAGCACTCAAGAAGGTCAGTCGACATCATGCATCTCATGCTCACAAATGGCATTTTATCTCTATCCACAGATTGTGTCTTTCAAATGTCATTGAACCGATGCTGCAGGCACACTCGATCCGTCCTATCGATGGAGCTTCAATCGGA
>JACMIG010000789.1:2150-20023 GCA_014805385.1 Levipalatum texanum
TTCCCATTTCCTCTTCCGGGCGAATCCCCATTGTCCCACGAAACCATTGAACCACCGCCACCACCATAGCCACGTTGCAAACCATCTGCAACTTATTAAAATTTTTTTTTAAAACCACTTTTCACCCCCCCCCCCCATCCTCCCTTCCGACGCTTTGAATTTTCATCTATCCAAAGTTACAGTGTGCTTTGAGGATGCGTAGAAATATGCGGAGGTGCGTCAATATTGTGTCAAGGGAACCAGGGAGTATTACGCCTCGGCTCTGTACATCTAGGTTGCTAAATAGAGACGAAACAATTCGGCTATGAATCCCCGCAAAAGAATTATGCTCATTGCAATCATCAGTAAGCAATACACGGAAAATATGCAGTCGATAGAAGAGTAGATGGGCAACGCCATAGAAAACGGCACTGTACAAGGCATAATCGCCCCTCCACCAAATTTGCGAGACGGGGGGGGGGGTGATAGAAGCAGGAAATGGCCTACCGACAGAATGAAGAGGATAAGGTCAATGCGCTGTCGATAATCACAAGGGAGAGGGCAGTCGAAGTGGGGCACCCAGCCGAGGAGGTGGTCCGAGTACTGCAAACAATCAATATATTAGTTTTGTAACGGAAAACTGGTTCTAGAGTCGTGTAACACATTAATATTTCCTAATCGCTAGCCCGCATTGACACCCTTTCATCTGGCATTGCTCGGGGGGCAATGTGGAAACGACACGCCTCTTCCAATGGATGAATACAGTTGCGAGAGCAAAATTCTAATGCGGTTGTCTCATAGAAAAATGTGAGTTGGGTCCGCAATGTATTCTCCGCTGACAAGTATTTAGTTTTTGCTTTTTACAATTGTCATCGACTGATCACAGTCACCCAAATTCATTCCGTAATTCGTCAGCGATGCTACGGCACTCTGCCTGGTATTTCAGAATAGAAACCGCCATTGGAATTGAACCGAAATTTCGCCTTTTGCGTTTATCTTATGTTAGCGGAGTAGTGTATATTCACACAACGAAATAATAATGACCCACGCTCGCAATCTGGTCTCCGATCAGCTGCGCCACCGTGTCCGTCGTCTCGCGCGTGTAGATGTCGCCTACAATTTATTCAATAAGATCAACAAAATAAACTACAATATCTTAGGGATCAAGCATCAAACTATATTCTTGCCTGCGATCTCATCAGCCGCCAGAGCGCTCTTCATTTCTGCGACCACCTGGAAAAGATTAGTTAATTATTGTTCAACAGAAGCTACAAAAGAGGATTAGGGTTCAAACTACAGAACAAAAGGGGTCAAAAAGATTGCTGAATTGACCTCGGTGATGTTCATGCCGTCTTCACCTCCGGCGACGTGGCGACGAACCCACTGGTCGTGGCGGATCTGGAAAGAAGAACTCGTCTCTCTTACCCTGTTAGAAAAGAATTGGCAACGAGCTTATCGTTGAAGAATGGTGTGATATACTCAAGTTTAAAATTCAGTCGTTAAAGGAATAAATGTTCGGCCTTCAAACTTTTCCCACCTGGGCAGTAGCGTAGTGGCGTATCATGGAGAGCATCTGCGTCTCGAAAAAGTCCTTTGTACGATGCCAACACGCGAGATCGCCGTCCGAGCAATCGGCACTAAAATGGCAAGGAATTTATCGTTTCGGTCAAGACGCAAGACCAGGATCAGAATAAAAGTAACTAAACTCCAGATGATGTAAATTTGAGGGCAATCCAGCTGATTCGTCGCCTCACTCGCGATTAATTAGAGAGATGAGAAGGAAAACATTGATAGTCCCTTTTTTATAACAGAAAACCACCCATGCCTTTCATTTGGAATCCGATAATTTATTCACAATCTAAGAATAATGGAACTAATAGATCTTAAAACTTACTTGCACCCGTGCAGTGTGGCGTTGTCACCGAACTCGAGCTGGACCGCCTCCACGGGTGAGCAGGCGAAAGACGACAGCAGGGCAAGGACGAGCACGATCTGAAAGAGAGGGGATGGTGTCTCGCCACACTCGTCGCGGTCGGGCAAGGATATTAATTAATAACCTTTAGCAGTCGACGAAGGACGAGACCCCGGAGTGAGGCAGACGACTCCCGCATTCCTGCAATGGGAAAAAATATTTGGTCGAGAAGAACCAGCGTATTTGATGTTGAACAATTAGTGAAAGTCGCATTGAGGCTGTATCCCACAATAGAAAGTAGGTGCTTCAGTGCAAATATCCCTTAGCACAACATGTAAGCAACAGCTATCCGTGGAGCTAACTACAGTAACACGGAGCGTAGAAGGAGTTCGCGTTACTACGTTTATCCCATCAGGTAGAGGGTACTCGTCTCGCCATTCCCCCCGTCTCTCAGTCAGGGCATTGATCAATTCCCCCCTTGCTCTCGCCCCAGAATCCATTCCCAGTCGTCCTTATCAGTCGGTGTCCTCTGCTCAATGGAGAATGGCGAGTCGCTCCCGATCTATGGACTCGCAATCATTTAATTCCATTTTACTCCAGTATCAGTCTTTCGGAAACCCAACAGCGGATTGGACAAAAATTGCGCACGAACAAAGCTTCAACTCTAGGTCACAAAGAGGTTCAATATTTCCGAAGTGATAGTCGATTTCCTCATTTTCGTTTAAAAAAATGCGCTGTATTTCCACAACGCTACCTCGTACTCCCGTCCTCTCCCTCCTCCCTTCGACCGAGCCGTCGCTGCGCCTTCCTTATCGACTGCCATCCCTTCTGTAATCCTCTTTTCCCATGATTCTCCTTCCACGGCAAGAATCCGGCAACATCACGAGACGCAATTGCCAAATATCTCTAGAATCTTTCGCATGTTTAGGTATCCCTCATGTGACCTTCTGCACACCGTAATCCCCTGCATTCCAATAGTCACTTTCTGCCCTCCATTTATCGTGAACAAAGGGGGTCCTACTAAATTTACATTCGAGCACGCAGGAGACCGATTGGAAGGAAGACAAGTGAGATGTTGATTGGCTTTACTACTAGCTCGAAGAACGATGGGTTGAATGAGCTGAAGGAGGGCGGAAGTGAGGTACGAGAGAAAACATTCTAACAATAGAATAATAAAAAAAGCGAAACAACTGCGTGAATCATACGAATTCAACTTTTTGTGTTTTTCCGATTCCTACAACATCTACTGACGCCTCAGCGCGGGCCGATCGACTACTAACTACAGACAATCTTTTTCATTTCGAATGGAAGCACAAAATTGGATCAGAGGGCGGCCGCTAGGCTACTCGTACGAGGAAACAGTTGATAAGCGCAGTGTTGGGTGGAGAGACAACCAGGAACAAATGCAAACGGGCGAGAGACCGGTGATACCGTAATCCTAATCTAGCAGATGGGGACGTGGGAGAAGAGGTACGAGACGGACTCTCCGTTGTGCGTGCGACGAATGGCCTCTGCGAGGATCATCGAGATGTCGATGCACTGCAATGGGAACATTTACGTTGTACGTTAACCCGAGTTTCAGCCACGACGCGTCTACCAACACGCGTCACGGTCGGGCATGACCTCCCACCAACCTGGATCTTGCTGCACTTCTTCATGTTGTCCTCCTGGGGTATCGTGTTCGTGACGACGACAGCCTCGAATGCCGAGTTGTTCAGGCGCGTCAGAGCAGGTCCACTATAAAATTAGCATTGATAATGAGCACATAATGTTTAAAGGAAAAGTTGCTTGTTATTTTGTCCATTATCCGCATGTCCGCTCGAAAGGGTGGCATAAAAGCATTCCAAAAGAGAATTCCCATGCCGGGAATCGAACCCGTGCCACGTGGGTGAAAGCCACCGATCCTAACCACTAGACCACATGGGAGGATGGTGAACGGAGGCCAAAGATCCCTTTTACAGCCAGGCGCCGAGTTCGAAAGCAAGTGCAATGCACAATGGACAACTCCAATCCTATACTCCCATGTTGTATCCTAACCCCAATATCGTCTTTCTGACCTATCACCCATCAAGCAACGACAGAAAAACAGAACATGGGTTTACCTGAAGATTCCATGGACGCAGAAGGCGTAGACCTTCTCAGCGCCGGCTTCCACAAGCCTGCAAAGAAATAACTTCGCTTTTATCGCATTGGCACTGAGCGAATATTCAAAAATCCCGCGAGAGGGAGGATGATTGGAGGGAGGACTCACTTATCGGCAGCGAGGCAGATCGTACCGCACGTGTCAGCCATGTCGTCGACGAGGATGGCGATCTGGAGAAGAGCGTAATCGAACATTAGCAATTGTGCTGTGGAAAGAAGCGCTTCCTTCTTACAATTAGAGGAATTGTAAATACGTAGGGCCGTATTAGTTATATTTACTGTCAAAGGACGAGATACTCGTGATGATATTGCCAAGTTCATTATCATAGTCAATTGAAGGATCACAGTGAACATCATTCCCCCTGGTTTCATCCTTTGCTCGGCATACCTTTCCCTGGACGTTTCCGACGAGCGTCATCTTCTCGACTTCGTTGGCGCGCTTGCGCTCCTTGTGGATGAGAGCGAAGTCGACGTTAAGGCGATCGGCGATAGACGTCACCCTGAATCATGCCATTCGATCATGTTCTTTTACTTTCAGAGAATATGCATCGATTGCTAATACGAGATCAAAGCTCTAATAGGGAGCCAACTGTACTGGTTTTCCAAGAGAGAAAAAAAACCTCCAAACCGACATTTTTTTAAAATGGCCTCAGCGAATACCGCATAATGGGTTTCTAATCACTGTGGATCAGATGACACGCATGAATGACCATCATTGGCCGGTCGGGTGGAGTTGGGCGCGGGCTGGAGTCGAACTCGCGCCTCTCCTGTCAGCAGGCGGGAAACTAACCGCTGCGCTATGCGGGGTTGGCAGTGCGCGGAAAGAGAGCAACCCACATACCGGCACGAAGTGCGAACCAGGGTACCATACAGTCCAATTTCAGCGGATATCATGAGTTTGGAGCAAGCATTTCTCATTCTCATTCCATTTAACCCTCTCCGATGTTGTCCCGTGCCCAAACTTTCTCATTTCCGTGCAATGGGCGCAATATTTCCGGATCCGGTATTTCAACGGCCACAATTCTCGCAGCGGAGATTAAAAGGTTCGTTCGGTAAACACCACAAATCTTTGGCTGTAAGAAGAGATCATCATTACCTCTTGGCTCCTCCGGCATCGGGGGAGACGATGACGGACTGGTGCCAGCCGGGGATGCTCTCCTTGATGTACTTGAGGATGGCCGGCTCCGCATACAGATTGTCCACAGGGATGTCGAAGAAGCCCTTAATTCGCAATTCGCTATTGTTAGGCTTTTGAGTTTTTTTATCCAGTTCCTGGCATGGACTTATCAGTCATGGAAACTTGCACCTCGAATATATTGAAAATGCAACGACAATGTTCCTAGTTTCCTATCTCATTAGGACCTCCTTTATCTTACCAAAATGAACCTTTACCAACCCGGCGATTGCGAGTCACATTCTCGAATAATAAATTCGACTCATCCTTATCTTTCAATGCAGCTGGGTTCCCGGTCATCGTAATGCCAAAGTTATGACCAACCTGGATCTGACTGGCGTGGAGGTCCATCGTGATGATGTGATCGGCACCAGCGACAGACAGCATGTTGGCCACCTGCAATAGTTCTCGTGTGGTATTATTGTTAGAGTTATCAGTCAACGCTCGATTGCCATTCTCTACTCTCATCTACCATTCACGTAATACGCAGCACTAAATTCACGTGGTTTCCATAATAATATTACGAGAAGGAGACAAGGCCACGAAGAAAAGACTCACGAGCTTGGCTGAAATGGGCGCGCGCGACTTGTCCTTCTTGTCCTGGCGAGCGTAAGGGAAGCACGGGATCACGGCAGCCACTCTGCAAAAATGACATAAAATTAGTGATTTTAATATTTTATGAGCACAGAAATTGAGGATATAAACAGTCCCATACCTGCAGGAGGACGCAATCTTGCAAGCATTGATCATGATGAGAAGCTCCATGAGGTTGTCATTGATCTCTCCCGCTGCCGACTGGATGATGTAGACGTCCTCGCCACGCACCGACTCGCCGATCTCCACGTTCGTCTCCTGAAAATTTTGCAATATTGTCCGGTATTATAGTGATGCGGAGGCGACGCGCGAATTACCTTTGCGGTAAGCAGCGTGGTGATCTATCTTCTGCCGCAGAAGATATATCACTACGCTGCTTACCGCGAAGGTAGTTCCCGCGTCGCCTCCGCATCACTATAATACCGGACAATAGTTTCTCCAGCTCCCATGCCGTTACGTTAATTACATTTGCGCGATTTAAACAGCGAATAGCAAAATTCTTCAAAAACATATTCCTCACCTTGTTGGAGAACTTCTTGAGACTGGCCTTGCTGACATCGAGCTGGAGGCGCTCGCAGATCCTCGTAGCCAGATGGGGGTGAGAAGAACCGGAGAAAACCTGCAGGAAAAATATGGATGATTAACGGGACTGGAAAAGAGCCTAAATATTCTAAAAATTTATGGTCATCGAGAAAAAAATTCGTACCTTGATGTTGGGCATTCTTACTGGTCCGTAGTCCTTGGTGTGGTGGTCGGCAGGTACAGCAACTTTCTGCAATGCAAAACGATTATCACCGAAACGGACAGTGTCTTCCGATGGAATAAATATAGTAACAATGCGCCGTCATTCCGCTACCGCGCTTATCTCGTAGGATAGTCGCATTCTCCAAAAGGGTCATTCCGAAAATACAAACTACAACGCACTTTCGGAGCTTCCAGTGCGTCCTCGGCGACGACTTCAAGCTCAGGCGACGATGCTACCGGGTGCTCTTCGTGGTCACTCTGAAAAGTAACAAATATTTTTCAAATATCCGGCAGGTTCGGTGGGCCAGTCGAGTTCGTTGGGTCAGATGGCCCCTCACCTTGTGGCTCTCCTCGTCACTGCTACTGCAGTGGGCACGGGCTTGCGAGAACTGGGAGCGGCCGCCGGATTCGACGCCTGCAAATTAGGACGAAATAAAAAATCAGTATTTCGAAACGCGAGTCATCAATCCTACAGACATTCAACTATCGCGCATGCCCTGTCACCTAAAACTACCCCCATCTACTGCGTCCCAACTATATTTTTCACTCCCCCCACTGAACCTGGATGCGTGAATCTATAGCGAATCATGATAATGTAGGAGGGGAGAGGGGCGGGGCTCCGAAAGCTTGCAGGGAGATTACGATCTTGTGATCTGTAGTACGAGGGCGTCAGAAGCGATGCTCCTCGACTCTGAGGGACCTAAAGGGGGCGGCGTTCAGTCCAGCATTATGGCGTGCTAGCGCGGTAACAAGCGAAAGCACGAGGGATTAGTTCTACCGTATCCATTCCCAGTTAGCTCAGGCCAGAGTGGGGGAGGCATGCCAGACTGAGGGAAACCCCGCTTTATATAGGGTCCGATTCGAGAGAAGGGGAGGCGTGGCATGCAATCTAATCGTATTCTGAGTCTGGGAATCTATCGTCCCCCCTCAGAGGGGGAGAACACTATCAGTGGACACCCGAGTGCACGATAAGAAAGACGGGCGAAAAGGAACAATGATTGAGAGAGAAAGAGAATTAAATCGGACCGGGGAGAATGGACGATAGTGCCCACTCGCTATTGACTAAAGGAACCATCATCCGCTAGTTCAAAGTATATTAGGACCCACGATAGACTTTGGCATTGGGATGACGTGATCAGATGCCCCAAAAAGGGAGGGATACATCAAGGAAGTGAGAGAGTAAGACGGGAGAACCCCCACAGGAGAAAGGAAAGCAGAAAGTGCACTGGCCACCGATCGACCTGCCGTCGTCTCGCACAACCCACAGCGAAAGGGCGGGCACATTTCGCCATCCGGGACGGGCACTGCCACTGGGGTTAAAGACCAATTACTCATTGAGTGCCTGATACTCAGAGGTCACTCAAACATCAGAGATGAAAATCCACTGAGCTCAGGGGAGCGGAAAGCGAGACACGGAGGCAGGAGATGAGGGAATAGGAATGGATGAGAGAGAGGACGAGGGATGCACGATGAAAGGTGCACTCTTCACGTAGTCCATCACTCTTTCTCTGCTCCCTGCCATCCTCATCTTTCCGAGGATCGTCCTTGGCTTTCTCGCGATCTCACGAAAGCGCGAGAAGCCGCGGAATTTTCGAACAGGGAAATATTGCCCAGCTCGATAGATGCCCAGTATTCCACCACTATCACGGTACATTACCCTTTGGTTCAGTGAACTTTCCAGCCAGTGGAACACGGGTGAAATCTTCCATCCTGTCGGGGACAGAACAGGGGTTAGCACTTCGCTGCCGCCCTCTTTTTCTCTTCCGGCTGTACAATTACATTCTCCCTCTCACACGCTCTGGCGATCGAAGCTGATAAGACCGGGGGGCCGTTTCGGAGAAATCGTACCAGCCGTAATCGCTGACAATTTCATCGCTCACAGTCATTCGACTGTTCCTAGTGATTCGAGAATAGCCCCAAGGCGTCTGGGATAGCTGATAGCGCGGATTGCCCTCTCACTATACGAAGGGCAAAGTGCGAACGCCAATCAGCATGTAGAAAAATTTGCCTGCGATGAGGAGTGATATTTACGCGGAGTCAGTTTCCTCGTGCATAGTGATGCATTGTTACAGCACTAATCAATCCACGTGTAGGGTATTTCCCCACGAATAGGATGCAGGTGCACAACAACTTGTTAGAGCCTGAAAATCATCGTTGCAGAATGCATATAAAATTGAAGTGGCCATGCGAGGGAATTCAGGCACAACAAGAGGCGCCGGGCGCGTCAGTAGTGTTGTGGCATCCCGTCCCAAGCCCTGCGACCTCGGGGTCAGGCCCGCCCCCTCTCGGGTCACCACGCAACACCCCCATTATGGGTGTGTCATTGCGGGAGTTCAGAGAGATGCAAGAGACACAGGCAGATGAGCGGTTGTGACCGACGCGGTAAACAATTTTTGGGCATTTGGTCCTCTGATCTGGAGGCATGGGTCAGTCCTCTTGATGGGGAATGGGCCTTTTGACACTTATAGGAAAATAGCTAACAAAATAGCAAAAGTTAATTAATTTATTTTCGTATAAAATACGGAGAAAGAAGGGCGAAGAAAGTTGAATAGCAACCTCCTCTCGCTTGCTCTGCCAGCTATTCGTACACCACCTGCAACGTGCAAAAAGAGCGCAGACAGGGGATTCCCCCTTTCTCCCCGTTTCTTCGCGGGGACGGCGCTAAACAGCCGTCTGTCTCGGACACATGCAGTGTGATGTGCCGCACGACGTGCATGCACAAACTCCTGCAGCGGTCAGGGATTGAATGGGATGACGCCATCCTTTAGGATCACGACCAGTGCAATGCAAAGGGAAGTGGAAGCGAGAAAGAAATGAAAATTAGGAGACAATGATATAGAAATAAATGTAAAAAAACTAGCCTTGATATTCCTTGCGTCCACCGCGATTCGGAAGACAATTGCCGTATGTTTTGACTCCTCCTGTTCGCGGCTTCGTCGGGACGCTAACAATCACAGCGAGTCTCGTGGAGGGAAACGACGAGTCGACTTCTACTCCCGTAGTCGCTGCTGCCATGGCGCCATGGGAGATTTCTGCTGCCTGTTCCGCTTACGGCCTCTCCACGGCCTCCAAGGCATGAAGCCGAGGACAGGGAAGCGGAGGAAGCGAGGGCGGATTGGAGGCAGCTGGCAGTCTTACTACCCAAGCCTCCCCCTCCCTCTCTCGAAACGACGCCAAGAAATAGGGAGTAAAAGCTACGCAGGGAGCATGTCCACCCGTGCCTTAGGAATTCCGCTACATTAGTCGCACGCAACGAGGCATTTGAGATCGAAACAGCCTCACGCATACAGAAGACAAAATTTTTCCAAACTTTTTTCAAAGAAAATTAGGCCCCAGCATAGCGCATTTCGAAATCGATTGTAAGCCGTAGAGCCCATCCTTTAGCCCAAATTATAATGCACAAAACGACCGCAATGGTAAAATGAACTCACGAAAGTGAAGCTTGAGGCGGTGCGACGTAGTGAACGAAATTAGGGGAGCAAAGCCCCTTCTGCGCACGACGGCCCCAAGTACGGTAGTTCTGCATGAGGTCGCTCCACGGGGCACACTTATAACAGAAATATCAACCCGGCGCAAACGGGTGGACCTCGTACGAAATTATACAGATCTTGTTTATTCTATTCCCAAGTGTGCTTAGCAGTGACATCTGGTACAAACCATGTTGTGTATTAAGAAAGCTTCAGCGGATTCGGACCCGTGTCGAGGAAATTACCCGAAATCTTTGGCTGGACTCCGAGGGGGGAAGTGTCGAGTGCTTACTTGAATAACACTAATGGGAAAGTGAACATGACGAGGTAAAACAGTGAATATGGTACCAGGAGCGATGACACATCAACTTACATACAGAGCACGAGCGAGTCTAGCGGAGCCACCCAAACGACCATCATCTAGAAGATTCAGAAAAAATAATAGTATTCATTCTGTCGTCATGTAATACAGAGATCTAAAAAATGTGGAGTGTAGCAAAGGAATTTTGAAAAAAAAATCATGGATGTCAGTAGTATCGGGAAAATGCCAGTAGAAAGTCCGTGGTTAGAAAGACGTGTTACCTAATAATCACCGGTAAACAAGAATGTATCTACGGCAAGACTGCATACAAAAACGGAAATCGTATCGAAAGCGGAAGGACATTCGTCCATACATACATGGTACCAACAAAAATTTACTATTAACAGTGTATATATACTTCATACAAAATTTGGTGATGCCCGAGGCAATCTGAAAAAAAAACGTGAACAATGCAAAAAAAAATGTGAATGCGATTTACAGAGATCTAGCTATTAGAGCTGGCTGAGTACGAATATTTCTATTGAGAATTTGAATTGTAGCTCAGAAGGAAACGAAAACAAGAAGATGAGGAGCTTTCGAGACGAGAAGAATATCGATTGATTCCTAGAGAACGGTCAAGGTGGTGCCGTCGTCCTCGACAGTGATCTCTTGCTCAGACAAAGATAGGCGAGCAGATACAGTGGTGGCTTCTGAAGTCTGCGAATCGCGTCTGGTGGTGGGCTGTAAACATTTTGTTATAACACTTATCGATGGACCGGGAAAGATAATTTTACATCATTGTTCTTGTTCGTTGGCAATCTCTTCGATTGAATGCTCAAGTTGGCTATGTTGGGACGAGGAATAGTCTTCAGATTCTATGGAGGAGCTACAGAGTTGCTCGACCGAGTCTGCTCCACTAGCGTTGGCGGTAGTTTCGTCGCTCGATTCTTTCGAGGCGCCCACATTCCTTGCCAGTTCATGGCGGACTTGCAGTGGGCGGCCACGGCCTCGCTGAGATTATGGACCATCTCTCACCTCTCTACGCTATGCGTTATGGCATGTTTGCTTATAAAATTGAACGATAGTACCCCCACTGGGCGAGCCTTATACACATTTTCCATTTCGGAATCAATTGACCAACCGTCGAGAATCTTCCACTGGCGGGCGAACTAGAAGTATATCGTGACTGTATGTCCTCGTAGATTCGATTCACCATCGCCTGCACCTGAAGGGAAACCCGTAAGATCTTACAATTAGCACAAATCAAAAATAGATTGAACTGGGAAGATAAGTACACAGTTTCTAGTAGACGACGCCGTGAACAAATCTAACGTTGTGAAATCACTATTTATTTTTTATAAATCCTTAAACTCGGTGTACCTCAGAGGTCTCCGCCTTCGGGGGAGGTTCGGCGATTCTGCGGCGGGACGGAGGAGGGAGTGAACCGGCTTCCCCATCCATCGACCCCTCGAGGGTGTACGAAGGGCGGCGGGATTTCTGGGACGTCATAGCGTGGAGAGAAGGGGCGGCGCTCGTTCCACCCCCAGCACTCCTGATGTCGTGGAGGGAGCCATTGTGCTGTAAAGAGTTGTCGTCGTCTGATGGGAGAAATGCAGTAACGCTTCGGTTTAGAGATTCGCATCTCATTTCTGCGTTTATCTCATTGATCATAAACGCACCATAATCCTCGGCCTTCCTCGTCCCTTCCCTCGTGGGGCGGGTCCTGGCGCCCTCGTTCCTCCTCCTAATCCCATGCTCTGTCCCCACTCCGCACTCCAGACTGGGTCACTCGGAGACGGGCTCCGATCCTGCAATGCGGAACCGTATAATACATACAGCATCAGTCCAAGTCCACGAGAGGTATCGTACCCCTCCTCCTCGTCCTCCGGTGTAATAGTTAGAAGAGATGGCAGCAATGCGCGGGTCGCGAGGTGGCAGAGCCTGCAAGATTGCCGCCTCATCAATGTGAAACCAGCGTGGAGAGAAGCCATAATTCGAGGTCAATAAATTTACAATTCGTATTCGTGGAAAAAAATGATCCAGCTAGACAGCCAGATCCGAGGGCATCATCCAGTTCTTTTACTACCGTTATCTCCAGTATGCTCAAATCCTAACTGCTGAGACTATCTCATGGATCGAAACCTCCCCCGTACTCACCATGGCAGATTCACTCCTCAGTGCGGGAGTCCCGCGTGGGAAGGGGGCTGCCCCTCCAGCCGCGCCCCTCGGATCCACCAGCGTCCATGCAGGGAGTGGCGAGTGCGTACGAGGAGCCTATTAAGGATTTAAAGATTACCACGATCGATATTATCGATTTGTGACGTTTTTCACGGACACACCATCCTCATCAATGATCAAATCGTACTTGTTTATTGTTTCACGATCTACGTATCGAGAGCAATAAAAATGCGATTTGAATTCATTGATTGTGAGGCTATATTCGAGTAAAATGGCAGGTCGTTAATAGACAGAAAACACCATAGCACATCCGTGAAATGACCATCGTGGATAAGTGTACCCGTGAAAAGGATACAGTTTGTACAGAACGCGAATATACAACCGGTTGGAGAAATTCGACAGTAAGTCGCTATATCCCCCATTTCGCTACCTTCGCCGGTCGAGAATCTCCCTCAGGGCCAGCGGGTGCGGCTCGCTTCCCCGGATTCCGCGCCATCGCTTCTTGGGGGTGCTGAAAACTACCGTAACCATTTTCGGAAAGTTGAAATACTTCCGGAATTATATAACCCATTGTATAACTACCGAATCCATCCAATTGGAACTCGAAATAGTACCGTATCGCTCTGCTTCCATTCGGTATCTCGTACCTGCTGAGCTCTCTGCATGGCATGATGGTAGGCAGCTGCATTATATGCATTGTAGTGGGCGGCGGCGGCGGGATGGTGGGGAAAGGGGGCCATGGGGTGGTGGGCGAACGCCCCCGCGTATCCATGGAAGCCGAATGGTGGAGGCGGCTGTAAATGTCCATTTCCGATAGAATTCGAGTTCAAGAACAGATCCATTGGAATCAGAGTTCATCTAAATTAGATGATCTAATTCAAAATATTCGCCACGCTAATAAGACGCGTTCGCAATCGAGATGAAGCGAGACTCCGAAAGATATCGCAATAATTTACCTGCTGCCCGTACACGATCTTCTGTCCCCGAGGGTTGTGTCCTTCGCGTGCATGGAAGGGGAGCATGGCGTAGGGAGGCGCTTGGCCATTGTATGGAGGCATCGCGTACGGCATCTACAATAAACAGGCTACTTCGAATCTCCAACTCATTCGAAATACATCATACAACACCCACCATTGCCTGTGGGTGCATTTGATGGAAGGTGGGATACCCTGGCCATTCGGACGATGGCCCTCTGCTGGATACATAATACTGTTGAGGGCTAGGCACAGGCTGTTGCTGCTGGAGAACGGGTTCGTGAAGTGTCAAGGATGGCAGCGAGACTGCAAATTAAACGGTTAACCATTTCCTCCATTTAGCAAGTTGACTCCGTCGTTTCCCCACCTCTTGACTGCCCTCCACCACCGTGACCGACTCCATCTACCATAGTCAATGCCGGTGATGGCAACGACTGCATTGACATAGGAGAAGGCACTGCAACTATTTATATATTTCGCCAATTGATAACAGTATACAAATCTCCATCTTATTATTCGTCGCTTAAATGAAATCACCTGGATTCTCCGCAGGCGGACGAATCCAGTATCCACGGTAGCCTCCGACCATCACCCCTCCTCCCTCTTCCTGCCTAACCACTGGACTGGGCGAGGGTACGGGAGTGCTATGCGGTGGATCGGGGGGATTGGGCGTAGGGACGGGAACGGGCGGAATGGGCGAAGCGGACGAGGTCGACGGATCGGGAGGGGGAGGATCGACGGAGCGAGAAGAGGAACTTGAGGAGGAGTTCGAGGATGAGGTCGTCGACGGCGCAGAGGGAGGAATATAGGGCGCAGAGGATACGATGACAGACTGCAATGGGAATAATATATTTTCGGAGCCGGGCGTAAACATACTAAAGGGACTCATTGCTAATCAGTAGGTTCGGCCAAAAGAAGAACGAAATCCTCACCTTGGAGGCGGCTTGCACAAGTTTGAGGCGAGTGGGCACAGGCGGATCCACGTTGCGGGGTCGATCCCTGGATAGGGGCTGGATGATTTTCCAATGAGTGAAACCAGATGATTTCAATACCCAAACAAAATGATTGAAAAAATGCCGTTGAATTGCAACGAGCGACGTGTGCAAAAAACAATCATCATGCGATATGCTATTTAGAAAATGAATAGACAATAGAATCTGTAATGACGTCACCACTAGTGAACATCTGCTCACCCATAGCTGCCAGGAGCAAAGAGGTCGAATCGTTGTGTCGGCCGCAGTGCACTCCGCTCTGCCGCGTTCCCCGACCACGATGCCCACGTACGAGTCTGTAGAACAATAATATATACATATTTAATGAAATAAGGGATTAAGTTGATGCTGGAAAAATAAAGAGAGAAAATTAACCTCGAACCATGACGGATCGCGCTTCGTTGCGGTTGGCATCTCTCTTGCGTACTGAAACGGTGTTCAATTGTATGGAGAGAAAAAATGAAACCAGGCACATTCAAAGTTCCGTGGCCTAATAAATCCGAGTTAATGACTACAATGCGATAAGTCGTTGGATAACTAGTCTTTCAAAATAATCCACAAGCAACCGCGCTGATACTGTCTCCACATCTTTCCTCCCACTCGACTCTTACCGACACGATTCCTCCCGCCTCTCTCTCCACCCCAGCCACTTCCGAGAGAGACAACGTCGAGAGAGCACACGGGGGAGGAGACGACGACGATGTTACGCCCGAGGGTCCGGCCAGGTTGCTACAAGGGTAAATTATAATCTCTCGCATACGGCGGCGGCGGCAAGGGTGTGATTGTACCCCAGGACGCTGTCCAGTGGATCCCGCTCGCTTTCGGGAATGGCTGCGATGGGCGGCAGAAGTGGAAGGAGCGGAGGCAGCGGTATCGACGTATCCTACAATATATTATTTCTTCGTTGAACGAAAATATCACCGTCAGATTGTGAGGAGCTAACACGAACACGCCCCAAAATGCTCGACCAAGAACGACAATTCACAAAATTCTAAAACGAGTCATTCAACAGCGATTACCTCCACCCATTGTAGTGCCTTGACAATGTGCGATTCTGGCCACGGCGCGGGCGGAACGTCGCAGATCTGGGCGTACAGCGGATCCAGGAGCCCTGAAGAGTGTACGAGAACTTCAACCAGGCGAACTGCGGTAGCAACTTTTCAATTAGAAACAATACCAGTTTGCGAAGCAGTGGAAGGCAACTATTATGTGGAATATAAAAAAATTCTTGAAATGCAAACGAAAAAATTTCGAAACACTACTTCCATTCCATAGCGCACACTCATTGTCAGGTATAAATATATTTTTTAAAAACCTTTTTTCGTAACAACTGGTGGAATTTTCCATGTAGTGGTTATCGACGAAGACCATACTTGCTGCCATTGCATACCTTGTTTTCGTGGCTCATCCTCGTCGTGAGCATAGAGGGCACGGAGCGCATCGCCTTCCGGCCCGCCGAATATCTCCACGATCTCCGGCGTCGACAGCGTGCGTCTTCGGCCACTGCAGAATGAAAAAAAATTCACCATTTTTCGGGGTAGAAAAAAAACTCACAATCAGTAACAGGGATTCGCTAGTATTTAGTGCATTTTTATCAATGATACCTTTCAGTCCCTGTCCACACGATCTCCACATGCTCAGCGACGACAACGACGTCGTCGTTAAAGACTCCATCTTCGACGATTTGGCATTCTCCAAAGAACTCCGTCACTGCTCCTGTCGTCGTATTCGTGTTCTCGTTCACGTCGGCACCGACCACGCACGCATGGTCTGCGATCTGAAGGATATTTTTTGTCTATTCCTATGTCACACGTTATCACGGAAAATTTTCAGGCTCCAATAATTACTGTCCGGAGTGACTCCAATCCAGATGGTTAATGCGAGTCGGTGTGCATCAACCACTGCTCCACAAACCACGTCATTCATCATGGGTAGTATCGTTAAAGACGCCTCGAGATGGCCTCGAGTAGTCGGCAAAACTGACATTGCTTCCGCCTGCCGCCTCCTCCATCGCAATAGTCGTGGTGGTGGATGGACTCGGCGTGGCACTCCTCCGCCCATCCTCTGTGCACTCCGATTCCCTCCGCGGTGTTAGCTTTCCACTCTTCTTTCTTTTCTCGCTTGCGGGCTCCTCGTGGAGTCTACTCGGCGGGCGCGAATCCTGCAATGGGAAACTAGGTGATTTGAGGCTATGAGCGTGATAATCATAAAAAAGCGAATTATCGTGTTTGAAAAAAGACAAGAGGCTAAAAAAATTCCAAATGGTTCAGAACGCATCTATGTTGCATGGTCCATCTGAATCACTTTTAATTTTCTAAATTAACAATGAAAAAGAACGAAAATATCATGAAAAAAATAGAAGACAATGGCGTACTCCCGCGCCGACGAATCGTGGCGGTGGTGCTGCAGCCCGTGGAGGGAGTCGGATCTCGGCCATCGTCGCTCCTCCGCGTCCCGTCCAATCGTCACGGGAGAATAAGCGCGGTTTCTACAATCGAATCGATGTTCCGATTATCCGGGGAGATATGACTATTTGATTGACATAATTCTCGAAAAGAATATTTTCCACTCTAGCAAACGACTAGTGTAGAATTCCTTGGAAATAAAGTAAGAAATATATATTCTTGGACATAATAATTGGCCATTTATAAAACCTAACAAAGAATTTGTTGAATAAAGTCCCACTTTGTGATCGGGTTCTCCGGAGTCCCTTTTCCTCCGGTCACGTTCCTCCTTCTCTTTCTTCTCTTCCTTCGACTGCATTTCCTCCCTTCTTCTTTCTCTCCTCCTCTCTTCTTCATGTTGTCTCTTCTTCTCCTCGAGTTGCCCCTTCCTCTCCTCTTCCAGTGGCCTCTTCTCCTCCTCCTCGAGTTGTCTCTTCTTCTCCTCTTCCTGTTGTCTCTTCCTCTCCTCATGCTGCCTCTTTCTCTCCTCCTCCTCATGTTGTCTCTTCCTCTCCTCCTCGAATTGTCTCTTCCTCTCTTCTTCATGTTGCCTCTTCTTCTCCACTTCTTCCTTTTTCTCCGCATCATCGATGATTTCGTTCTTCATTTTCACCATGTCGCAAATCGAGTTGGAGGAGGAGGCAAGGAATTCCTGCAAATGAGTAGATAGTATAGGAAAGTTCATATACAAATATTGGCACTGGATTTTTTTAATTATTACCTGTGAGCTCGCCGCTATGGCAGCCATCAACTGTATGCGGGAACTTCGCCGATTTTCCGGGTGAAGGTCCTGTAGAATTAGTCTCGGTTTATTAGAATTCAAATGCTTATTTGATTCACGGACCAGGAGATTTGCGACTTTCCATCAAGATTAAAAAAAAACTTTTTGCAAACAACGATATGAGAAGGGCGGGGGGGGGGGACAAAATTAAAAAAAAAAAGCAAAACACTGGGTCATCCCGTGGTAGTTTT
>JACMIG010000790.1:0-15727 GCA_014805385.1 Levipalatum texanum
TCATACTGCATTTATCAAACTCCGCCCCTTTTCAGGGACAGCCAATGAAATCGATAATTGTTTTTGCATGCGTTTTTGCAGCTTTATTTTGAGTTTTTTTTGATATTTGAAATATGATGTGATGTACAGTCGAGCAAGGCGAACAAAACGTATGGGTTCACATATGTGACCCAAAAAGTCCTCGGAGTCCTTCTTTAAAAGTCAATCGCTTATTGCATTTCGGTAGCTGGTAAATTATGCGTTGTAATAAGAGAAATTTCGCTCATCGACTTCGGAGTAAGAAATATACTAGACGTATGGTTATTATGCCGCACCCGGAACGGAAATTGCAAAGAACGGGGGGAGGGACAATACGCACACTCGTCTCCTTATTTTTTGTTTAAAAATTTATTTAGCTACAATAATCTTTGGCGTGAATCGTGTGGAAGTGCCTCTGCAATGAAAAGTGTCTTGAATCTGAGTACTAGACGTAATACCCGCAGGCTCTCCGCTAGCGTATAGGCCATCGAACAAAGATCGCATTCGAATGCTTTTTGAACCGCATGAGCTGATGAATGCATCTGAAAAGCAATTGCAGCAATTAACATAAGCTGCAAACCGTGAGTTTCCACATTGTGGCAAAATCCTTGCAGCATTTAGCACACTTGAATCTTTCTCCGGTGTGGAGACGCATGTGGATCTGGAAAAA
Source organism: Levipalatum texanum (assembly GCA_014805385.1). NCBI lineage: Eukaryota > Metazoa > Nematoda > Chromadorea > Rhabditida > Diplogasteridae > Levipalatum > Levipalatum texanum. The sequence continues at coordinate 689 of JACMIG010000790.1, forward strand.
CTGCCTAGATTGGATAGAAATTATTTTTGTCGAGATGCCAGCATTGCCCTAGAGATTCGGAGCCTTGACCGAATCCCACTATACATATCGACCAAAGGAGCCATCGTTTGGTCGATACAGTGGGGTTTGGTCAATATTCTCATCATCTTTTCTTATATATCGCATATTCCGAAATTCCGGAAACGCACTTTGCGGAACCCGAATTTAGGGAATCGTTTCAACTAGTACATTGGGGGGGGGGGGGGGGGGGGGGGGGGGGGGGGGGGGGGGGGGGGGGGGGGTAATATTGACACACATATTTGTTTTAATACACTAATTAGCACTAATCGCCCCCACCAAGGCGGTACACCCATTTATGGGTTCGTTTACCAATTTTAAAAACCCCCCCCCCCCCCCACTTAATTCTTACCGTGAGCGTAGAGCTATGACCAAAGGTCGCAAAGCACTCGAGACACTGATAGGAACGCTCTCCGGTATGCATGCGTCCATGTGTCTTCAATTCGGTATGCGTACCGAACAACCTGCCACATTCAGTGCATCCATGACGTTTCACTCCCAAATGAACGCTTTGTGTGTGAATCTGAAAAAAAATGAATGGAGCGTGATAAGTGATAGTGGAACCTAAATTACCCCAGTTTTACATGATGTTTCGGCATATAAGAGGCTGCCAAATAAAATTTACTAAAAACGTATATGTCGCGCACACTTGTTTGGAGTAATTGATTTTTTCTTTTCCACGGTCGCTAGCGAAATTGCGCGTTCTGTGCGCGACATATACCTTTTGAGTTAATTTTTATTTGGCAGTCTCTTATATGTATGCTGGGTATAACAGAGTAAAGTCGGCACTGGAACTGCTTACTCACATGGAGATGAGCTTTTCGATTAAACGCCACACCACATTCCATGCATTTGAATGCCCTTTCTCCAATGTGTATTGACATGTGTTTCTGAAAATAGCATACAATTCGATTCAGAATTGCAATTCAGAATCGACGGCGAAATATTTATTCTTTTGCATGCGGAATTTACCACAGACAAAAGAACACAACTCACTTTCAATGCCCCCTTTCCAAAGAAAGCAGCTCCGCATTCTTCGCAGGATACGTTTTTGAAGCGCTCGTGAGTGCGTTTAGTGTGTCTCTGATTATAGGAAATAATGAGCTCAGCCTAGCCTTTTGGTCTTTGCTCACATTGAGGTCGCTCGACTGAGCGAAACATGCAGTGCACTCGTTGCATTTGAATGGCTTTTCGCCCGTATGAATTCGTTGGTGCTTCTAAATAATATTTTAATTGATCTCTGATCAACATCTCGGGAGCAATTACATAGTTTGCTCCTCCAAAATTGTAATAAAAGACAAATGAAAATTTGTATGATTTCTGGCAAAGAAAGTCGGTCACCACCAAATCCTTGGGCGCAGACCATCTCTTGCCACACTCGTTGCAGACGTGCCATTTCGATGAATTCATCGGGTTTCCTCTGAAACAAGCAAATTCAAGTTAACTGGAATTCGCGCAAAATATACCACCGCGGCAGACAAAGTGAGCTATTATGGGAATACTAAGGCGTGCATTGTCCGCGCTTCGCATTGAGGTGCAATTTTTGTTTTGTTATAAAAGTTAATATAGCCTGAAGCAACCACAGTCAATGAAGACTAACAACGGAGTTGGAGCATTACCGAAATATTGTAATAACTGGGTCATATCGGTTAAAATTTAATTAGCCCTTGGCTGGTCTGGATTCCCCTCTGACCGATTGGTTTGTGAAAAAATAATATTTTCAGGACACTGGCTATCTCTTTATCGATGAGATCGTCGACATTCGGTCAGGAAAATATGCGCGGGTTAGTTTTTCAATAGATCAAAGATCATCGATCAAATTTCTAGATCGGTCTCGCGTCCACGGCTGAAGATTTTATATTTACCGTTGTGACAAATACGGATTTCGTGCATCCCCAATTCTATACTTTCATGCACAAGGAGGATGAGGTACAAGAGATCAATGATCAAAGATCAATCAGATCAAAGATCAATCGATAATTTTCCAGCAAATCGCCAAGCGGTGGAAGGACTTTCTGTGGAAGCTTTCGCAGGAACGCAGGAAACATTTTCATGGGCCCATACATCACATGGAACGAGTCCTTGCTCCTGTTGTTAATGTACCCAAGAACGATCTCATTCCTCTGAAGAAGTGAGTTGATCTTTGATCTATTGATCTTCGAACTTGATCTTTGATCTTTGAGGATAGTCTCCGCCCTGGCCCCGGGACCTCATGGATCTTCAGAAAAGAGTGCCCTACATCGCACGATCCTCAAGTCGAGTTTGGCTCATCACGAGGAGGTCTGTGGAATTTCTCGCGAAACAATTGAAAACTTAAAATAAAAAAATTAATAAAATTACAGAAAATTCCGCGCGATTCCATCACTCGCGATTTCATCTTCGATTTGTATTTGTTGACCACGCGGCGCAATGATTTGGAGGAGATCTTCAAGCAAATGTATGGCAAAATATTGTTACGAGAATTACTCCAGGCTAATTTAAATTATCACCAAGATTACTTCAGTCTAATATTGTATTCAGATCAGGGGGCAAAGAAATTATAACGAAAAAGCAACTGCAAACTTTCATCGCTGAAACCCAGCACGACTGTCGATTGAATGAGGTTTGTCTATTTTTTTACGAGATCACTAAATATCGATTTGGATCTATTACTGCATTTAGCGGTTTTTGGCGTTTATGTGTTTAGTGAAAATATCGAATATTTCCAGCAACTCTATCCCGCGCCCTCCGAGCTTCAGGTCTCCTGGATCATAACGCGATTTTGCGGAAGCAAGGCCAAGGTTTGTCGTTAAAGAAGGACTGTCAGGAACTTCTTGGCACTATGCCAATCTAAAAGGAACTTCTTGACACTATGCCAATCTAAAAGGAACTTCTTGGCACTATGCCAATCTAAAAGGAACTTCTTGGCACTATGCCAATCTAAATGGGAGTGCATTGCCCCATACGTCTACGTATGGAAATTCTGCATTTCAATACATGGGCGAATTCACTCTCATTTAGATTGGCATGATGCCAAAAAGTTCCTGCCAGTCCTTCTTTAAAAAAAACTATTTTTTTGGCAATCTGCCAAAATAAAATAAGTTTAGGGCATGCGCTACCGCGAATTCGCACGATTCATGCTCTCTGACGAGATGGCTGATTTGGACTGGGAAAGGTATTGTCCGCTTCCCTTGGATGTGCAAATTTAGACCAGGACCATTTTTTGTGATAATTATAAAGGTAATTCTGCAGGTTCGAGCTGAACATTGACAATTTACACGAGTCCCTGGCGCAATATTACATCTCGACATCGCATAATACCTACGCTACGGTATGCTTGGGCGCCCTACGAGATAAATACAATTTGTCGGTAGCCAATGGATTTATCGTTCACTTTCCTTTCTTCGTACAGTTAGAATTTCCATGGATTTTGGACTCCGAATGAATTAGAAGCTTATGCGGTTCTCGACAATACTTTGCATTTCCCGCTTTCGTTACTGCCTTTATCCGAATGACCGATCGATATTATCGATTTCCAGGGTTCCCAACTGAATACCGTCAAATATTTCATCTCCGTCCAGCATGATCGCAATATCGTCGAAGTGGAAGTTTATCGGCAGGTACCGTATTAATTTTACTACAATCTTAAAGGGAGACATCGGTTTGCTAAACCCAGTAAATCCAGACTCTGATAACCGCAATATATTCGAAGTCTGCTAAACCATGTAAATTTGAGTTCTGCTAAACAGAGTAAATTCGAGCTATGCTACACACAGAAAAAAATCTGCCAAATTTGGCAGATTAAATGGCAGATATTTCCGCGAAATTGACACATCCTGAAATATCTGCCATTTTTTGCGGCAGAACAATCTGCCGCTGATTGAATCTGCCACTATTGGCGTTTTGATTGGTTCATTTCTCCAGTTCCCAAAGCGGGGGAGATTTTTCAAAATGCTGCTTTCATTCCCAATTCCAGCCGGTTTCCACTTTGTTAACACTGCGCCTTGAACAATACATAAATATCTGAATTTATTCACATCGAAAAAGTAAGAAATGAGGCCAAATTTAACTATTTACTATCCGGAGGAAACAAAAACCAAGATTAGGTTTGGAAGCCGTCTCTTGCTCACAATAAGCAAATACACAATAACGAATAACGTCATCCCATGCATACAACAAAGATTGAAAACTAGAAAAACGCTACAAGCTATTATAAATGCATGCTCCGAAAATGATTCCGCACCGTTCTCGATAGATGCGTCGCTATCGTCCACAGAAACACGCTTCTCGTCGTAGAGATTCGTCGACGGCCATAGTAGTGAGAGCGTCCGCCTTTCCCTTGACGATGAACACGCCTGAAAATAAGTTTAGCTATATAAACGCTATTTTTCCTGGTAATTAAATCATATCTAATTATTATTAAGGTGGTGCCAAAGTAGTTCCATTTCGCGTTTCGCTTTCAACTAGGTAGGCCACGCGTACCATTAGAGGGGGGTTAGGTGTAAACGGAACGCAAAAAGGCACAGCTTTGGCACCACCACAATAATATTGTGAGTGATGGAGAGCCATGAAATGAGTGTTGGAGAGCCTTTCCGTAATATTCTGGACAACATGTGTTTAGGCCAATCAATAGATGAAAATTGAAAAGCATGCTCAAGCCTATGAACTGGCGGGATAATAAAAAGATCACTGTACCTTGATAGCGATGGGACTCTACCATGCCGGTCTTTCCTCCCCTCATTCCACCGCCACCTCGAGGTGAGCAACGACCACGGAAGCCTCCTCGATCGTCGAAGACTCCGCGAGGAGATCCACTGAATATACGCGCCATTATTCACGTGACATTACAGGGCAAATAGCATTGTTTAATGAAATAATGAATGTTCACAAGGAAAGTTTCAAAACATACCGGATTCCTCAGCGACCGCCACGACCACAACGGAATCCACCTCGAATTCCGCTGCCGAAGCCTCCGCGATCTCCGCTGCCTGCATCAATAAATTGTGATCGAACATGAAACAATCATAAATTGTAGAGATGGCAAAAATTCTAAAGCCGCTTGTCATGCTGATTCACACTCAAAATCAATCGATGAATAATGGCAGATTAGTCTGCCCAAAACGGCAGATTGGTTTGCCGAAAATGGCAGATTGGTCTTCCAATAGTGGCGGATTATTCCGAACAAATTTTCTGGTACATTCAATCTGCCTAAATGTGCAGATTTTTCCGCAGTCTCGATCAATCTGCCAATATTGTCGGAATCCATCATTGGATCTGGGTCCTCCCAGAAAACGGCAGATTTGTTACGCCAACAATGGCAGAATTTCTGGCAGATTCAATCCGAAATTTCAATGGCAGATTAATCAGTGGCAGATTTTTTTCTGTGTGTAAACCTAGTAAATCTGAGATCTGCTAAACCCAGTAAATCCTGTACCAGGTGCTCCTCGGTGGTTGTCGCTGCATTGAACTCGACTGCTGGGATGGACCGAATGACGAGCCCATCATAACTCATGGACCGATGGAAGTGACCAAGATGAACTCTGTGTCGTTCAAGGTATTATAGGAAGCAATTAAAAATAAGATAATAAATTTACTTTCCACTGAAAACATCACTTAGAAATTGCAGCTGTAATTTTTCTCACTCATATTTAACTTGTCGGTATTTCGAAGATACTGCGTTTAGCCTCGCCAAATGCAGTAACGACAAATAAAAATTGTTTTTTTTTCCTTCAGGAAGTCTGCGAAGCCATTGCCGAGTCGGGATTCAAGACGTCCGAGCTCCCGATCATTTTATCCATCGAAAATCACTGCAACGTCGTGCAGCAACGGAAGATGGCGCAGTATTTTAGGTAATTTTTTTTTATCAAATTCAAAAAATCAATATTCAACGAAAGATCAAAGATCAATTTCCAGGGAAGCCTTCGGAGACCTGCTCCTGGACGAGCCCCTCCCTGACTTTCCCCTCGAGGAAGGCATCCCTCTTCCGAGTCCCTGGCAATTACGGAGAAAAATTCTCATAAAAGTCAGTGAATTATCGCTCCGATATCACGCAAAATTCCGCCCGATTCTTTTGCCATGAACTTTCCTTTCCGATTTTTTCCGCCCTATGATTCAAAATTCAGGCTAAGCGAACAACACAATCACGCATGCGGAGCGCCTACCAACACCAGAAGAATTCCGTCGTGAGCCAGGACAGTGTCAGCGAATATTCGGGTACGACGAGTTCAGTTTGCGATCGCGGAAAGGTGCTGTAGTTTCGAGTGCAAATTATCATATATTTTTCAGTCGACAGCATTGACGTCAATAACGCCCATGAGCGCGCGCTCGCTCACTACTTACAAAATCGTAAGGAGCAGAGACGGCAATCCGGTGAGTTGGCATCTTGCCAAGATTCAAATATTCCGCCTTACAGTATCCGGCAACGTTGATGACGTCATGCAGATCGACGATGAAGCACCGGAGGAGAAGCGGATAAGTCGCCTCCTACCCATGCGACAGATGAGCACGGAGGCTCTCGGTACGGTGGTTAGCGTAGAGCCGCTAAATACATTAGCCAAAAAACTTACTGTGTTTAGTGTCTGCTAAGCGGAGTAAATAATACTTACTATGTTAACCAGATCGATATTTGCAGCAACTCCAACGAGTGCCGGATCCTCGACTTCGCTCGATGACCACAATGCAGGAGGTCGGAAGCTATCCGAAGTGTCTACCACGCAGATCAAGGTACCTTGGCACGATGCCAGGAATTATTTTGGCACGATGCCAAAAATAATTAAAATTCAGATCGAACCAGAGAAGAAGACCCTGAAAGTGGCGCTGGAATTTGCGGCGCTCGTCAATTATGTGCAGTCGGAAAACAGCGCGCTGCTGAAGGTGGACGATCCAAATAGTAAGTTAGGCCATGATGTGTGTGTACCAAGAGAGTGAGGACGACGTTTGTTTTTCATTCTTAGGAAACGTCTCCATATTATACACGACGGTTCGAATTTCAGAGCCCAAGAACTACTACATCATGCACTCGTTGTCGGAAGAGGGCATGTCGAAGCTGGTGCGAACTTTAGTCTTTGTTCTTTGGTCTTTGATCTCTAGGTAAAATCGGAATCTCGCGTATGTCATCTCGTCAAGCACAACACCAAGCAGTTTACGCGCGTGTATCCGAGTGGAATTCGGATATCGTCGTCCAATTATTTGCCTATGGTTGGTCTTTGATCTTTGATGTATGATCTATGAACTTTGATCCTGAAATTAAGATTTATGAACTTTGAACTTTGATCTTTTCAGTTCTGCTGGATGGTCGGTTCCCAAATGGCCGCACTCAACTTCCAGACTGCCGGACTCCCCATGCAACTGAATCAGATGCTATTCCGGGACAATGGATTTAGCGGGTGTTAATTTTTGATCCTTGATCTACTGATTTCATCTTTTAAGGTACGTCCTCAAGCCGCAATGCTTGCGGAATACCAGTCTTCACTTCAATCCCTACGCTTCCGATATTCCGGCTACGATTTCGGAGACGCTCACGGTTACGGTAAGAATGGGATTTAAACTAAATCATAAACTGACACGGGATCAAATCGTAAACTGAAGCTGAATCGCAAACTGGAAATTGAATATTTCAGGTAATTTCCGGCCAGTTCCTGACGATGCTTGGACCCGCTCCATCGACCCTCGTTACAGTAGACCTGTACGACCTGCCGAAAGACACGATCCGGAATCGGTAGGAAAACTGATCTTTGATCCAGTGGGGCTGGGCATTCCATTGATCTACTGCTCCTCTCTTCTTTCATCACCGCTTAATTGGTAATGAGAGGGGGCTAGAAGCGGTAGATCTGTAAGATTCTGTATTTTCGGCTTTGGGTTCCCGACAATACATCTCTTCTAGGTATTCGACAAAAATCGTGCACAAGAACGGTCTCAACCCGGTGTACGAACAGAGCGAACCCTTCGTCTTTGAGAAGGTCGGTTTAAAAGATCAAATGTCGAAGATCAAAGATCAAATGAAAGTTCAGATCCTGAAGCCCGAGGGTGCATTCCTCGTCATTCGCGTGTTCGACACGGAGGGCAGCGAGTTGGCTCATCGAATATTGCCCGTGCACAAGATGAATCGAGGTTCGGATTCGGCCTGATTTACGTCCTTTTCTAACAATTTTAAATTGATCAGCGTATTGTCGGGAGCCAAAGAGCAGAGAATTTCCACGGTATCCAGTTTCGAAACCCTGGGTGCACGACAATACTTTTATTATCGGCCATCCAAACGCGTCTAAAATTCCGTTCGGTACGCTATGTGATCTCTCTACATTGAAAACGGGGTTTCTCTCGTTGGCTGGCCGGTTAGTGATAAAAAATAAAGGAAGACAGGGTTGGATCGCCGACAATACCTTACTTTCCGAGCATAATTTTTCAACAATCACCAGCTCGCTAAACGCAGAAACTCTGGTCCTAACCGCAGTATTTAGTTCCCCGACCATACTGTATTTATTTTTTTCCCAGCTCACTAAACACAGTAACTTCGTCAGGCTACCGTCACGTCATTCTGAATTCGTCGAAGAACGGTCGTCCGATCGGGCCAGCCGCCATCTTCTGCCATTTCGATCTCAACTTCTACGTCCCACCCGTTCATAGGGAGATACAACTAGCCCTCATGGATCCCATCGCGGCTATGCAACGAAGAGAACGTGCGGTATTTTGAGACATATGTATTTAATTTTTTGTACTGCTGGTAAACGCAGTAACTTCCTGAATTTCTGCTAAACTTAGTAGCGACTTTATCTCTGGTAAACGCAGTAATATTTGCAGAAATGAGCGAGCAGTTCACGGACCCCGCAGCATACAGGATGCAGTCTCCGACCGTATCGGTATGATCTTAAGTATGGTGTAGTAAATCTCGCCTGCCTGTAAAATGCACCCCCTGCACGCAAGAGTGCACCTTACAGGCTGGCGAGATTTACTACACCATACTTTTTAGTTGCACCCCTCTTATATGTATAATAGCGAACGCTTCCGTTTCTTTTAAGAAGCCGGAACTGGCGTCCGGAGTGAGAAAATATACAGCAAATTTCAGACCCCATCTCCAGTGGAGACTCGCCCGCGCACTGGCAGTGTTAAGGAGGAAGTCAAGAAGAAGCTGATGTAAATGTCTTTTTTCTAACTTTATTAAACATAATTTTGCAGCGAATTTCTCTTCGGGTCGAAGATGTAAGGACGAGCAGCGATATTAGAGATTGTATATATTTTTATTATTTTTATTATTTTTATCTTTTCCGGGGTCTTTCACTGCCATTTTTATTCAAACGTGTTGCATTTTATGTGCGTTTTATGATGTGCTTTCCAGTCCTGTTGTTTTCCAAATGATAAATAAACCTTTGCAAAATTTAACACATCTCGAATCACGCCCGACTCAAAATAATAAGGTTGCCAACATGAAAGAAAGAATATTGTCGAGCACCAAAAATTATCTAAAACTTTTGATCCAATTTCATGCTCTGTTGCATTAAAGGGATCATGAGTCGGAACAAGAAGTGGTATTTCAAGATCGTACGCAGTCTGTCCGTATTTTCGGACCAGGGAATTCGCTACTCTTCTGTGCTCGACAATAATCCCATCAATGGCACTGAATAAGATGGCCGGGTTTACCACCTCGCAAGGGAGGGTGTATTGTTTGACCTATCGGACTCTACGGGTGGAGGCGCGTCGCGGTCGCGAGCTGCGGCTGACCCCCTTCTCTCTTCTCTCCACCCCCAAGCTCTCTCGCCCTCTAAATCGCGCGCTGTCGCCAATCGCCATTTCGCGCTTGCTGTTTGTTCCAGGGTGTAATTTTGAAGTAGGCGGAGGGATATTTCGCACCTTGCCTTTCACGTATTGTTGTTAGAGACAGTTGTATTGATTTCCGCGAGTTGCTAGGTGACCAGCGTCGTTTTTATGTTCCAAGGCTTCCCGGCTAGAGTAGGAAAAAGTATAGGCGTTGTAACCGTTTAAATGTGCACGAATATTGATCCTAGTGTTCCCGAAAATATATCGGTTTTTTGGGTGGCACGTATTTTGATACCCGGTAAAGGGAGGGATCGTTATCAGGAAATCGCGTGCTCCATGTGATTCGGTGTAGTTTTCAGCGCGTTTTATTTTTCGTCGAGAATACTTCCTCCGCGTTCTAACGTCTAGCAATAACTAACTCGTTCTTCTCGTGCCCAATGCCACAGGGGCTTTGAACATCCAAGCTGTATTTACCGTTCGCCTCGCGTCTGCGTCTCTTCGTTCGTCTGAACGTCACCCTGATGTCTCGCTTCCTTTCACTCTCTCACCTCTCTCATTCCATTCATCCCGCCCAAAGAGTACACACACAGCGATGACCTTTCCCACACTAATAAGTGCTTGCCCGAGGTCTGAATATTTACAGACGAAATAATATCTCCCATTGTCTGTAAAAGAGTTCCATTTTACCAAAACCGTTTAAAACTCTCCTCTGTCGTAATTCATTTTACGAATATTTTTCCCGCTCCAATTCCCGTGAATTTTCTTACATTTGAGACCAAATTCTCGATTGTTATCTGGTAAATTCAGGGTAATCCTGGAGGATAAAAAGAAGGCGAAGAAAATGGACGAAATCGAGTCCGACGAGGAGCTCGACCTCGACATGGCAGATTCGTCTCAACGAGAACTCGCCCTGAACGACTACGATCGGGTAAATTAATCTTTTGGCAAAGCGCCAAAACTTATTTTGGCATCTTGCCAAAAATTCTAAAAAATAAATTACAGAAACGCCAACCATGGCCGCTGCTCGAAGGAACGGTGATAAGGATGAGCGCGCGAACGCTGAGTACCGAATTAACTTGTCCAATATGCCTGGATCTCCTCACCAATACCATGACTACGATGGTAAGCTTTTTGGTATCGTGCCAGATAATGTTTTGGCATCTTGCCAAATCCCTATATTCCAGGGCTGCCTCCACCGCTTCTGTCAGGACTGCATCACGACGGCGCTGCAGAAGGGAAACAAGGAGTGTCCGACGTGCCGGTAGGCAAAGAAACTCTTAGCAAATTGCCCAAAATACCCTTGGCAAGATGCCAAGAGATTTATTGGCAAGATGCCAAGAAAATTGAAATAATTTCCAGAGCCAAGTGCGGCTCAAAACGCAATCTGCGCGCGGATCCCAATTTCGATGAGCTCATTCGCAAGGTAAGATATTTTTTATAAATTTATTCTACTAAAAATATCACCAATTTCGCCGTAAAATCCACCTGAATGTATGCAAAAAAACCCTCCAAAATCAATGCGTGAAAGATTTTACATCTTGAGGCCTGCATTATAAGCCGGAATAATGATCCATGATTTTAAAATTAATTGTAAAAATATAAATAAATTCAGATCTGGCCGGATCGTAAGAAATACGAGGCGCTCTGTGCCGAGGAGGCAGCGGATACGGAGCACGACGCAGTCGTCTTCAACATGGATGCCGTCGTGGACGAGGATGCGGATGCCCCGACGCCTCCGGCTCTCATGGATGGACGGCGTGAGTAGACGGGATTCTGTCTTTTAGAAAACATACCTTGGTTTATCATACACTCCTTGCACCAAAAAGAGAAATGTCGTCGTGCTGTCGTGGTGCGAGTGCACCACACCACGACGACATTTCCCCCATTTTCCGTTTGCAAATGTCGCCATATCTATGAGCACACTCCAGGCTCCGCTTCGCCCATCGACGATCGCGGCACCGTCGATTCCGAAGAGGACGGCGGCCGCGAGACGCCCACGTGGGTGCATTGTGGGGACGTCATCGAGGAGGTATTTATTGATAAATATTCATTACTCCGTTTAGCGCCTGGCTGCTAAATTCAGTAGGCGCCTCCTAAATACATTAGACTGTTAAATACTGTAGTCGATTACCTACAGTATTCAAAACATTCCCTTCAGGACCTCGACGACGAGGAGAAGCGGGTGCATCTCGAGGCGCGCACGCCCGCAGAGCAGAAGCGAGTGCAGGGTGGGTGATCTTTGAACTTTGATCTATCTACCTTGGTCTTTGATCTACCGACTTCCTTCCAGCCAAGGCTGCCGCCGAAGCTCAGGCTGCTCTCGAGGCCAAGAAGGCAGAGGAAGAGGCGAAGGAAAAGGAGAAGGAGGCAGCTTCCAAGCCTGCGGAACCGACCCCGGCAGAGGTATACAAAAATAATAAAAGATAAGATGGGAAATAATATAATCAGGCATCGGGGAGTGAAGAAAAGAAGGGAGAGGAAAAGGGGGAAGAGAAGAAGGAGAAGAAGGAAGAGGCCAACGAGGGAGAGGGAGAGAAGACGGAAGAGAAGGAAAAGAATGGAGAAGAGGCCATGGAGGTAAGCCCTGCGCTTGTAGTAATTTTAACCGGGTGTGAGAGCATGAACTAACCCCCAACCGACCTCCCTCCCCCGTTGTGTGCATGCGGACGACGTTTTCTGCGTGTGCTTGATATCCGTCGACCGCCTTTAAACCACACTACAGGTCGACGCGGCGCTGGACGATCCGAACAACGCACCGACGCCTCCGATGAAGGACGGCATAGCGGGTGTCCCCGAGGAGACCGAGAAGAAGGACGAGGAAAAGAAGGATGAGGAGATGGAGGAGGGCGAGGTCAAGGACGACGAGGAGGAGGAGGAGAAGAAGGAAGAGAAGACAGAGGACAAGCCCAAGGAAGAGGAGAAGTCCCCTAAAGACGAGCCAGCTGATCCCAAGGCAAAGGTGAGCTTTATCAGAGCTATTTTTAGAACTTACTGCATTTAGCAGCAATTTAAATTTATTTTCCGTTCCGAACTTCCTGCATTTAGCAGACGCCTGCGGCTGTCTCTCAGAACGAGTCCGAGGCCTCGACGGCTCCTTCGACGGCAAGCGATGAAAGCGAAGACGAAGAAGAGTTCGAGACGAAGGTCTCCGTCGGAGATTACGGTGTTGACATGGACGAGATTGAGGAGGTACGGTAGTTCTGGTGATATATCTCGTGACAATATTTTCACTGGTAACAATCCTCGTAGTAATTTAAATTATCACGAGCGATATTCTTCAGAATCGCAAACTGACTCCGATTACGGTATCCTTCATTTTCCAGCTCGACCTCATGGAAGAGGACATGCTCGAGATCACGACGTGGGCCGTGGACGGGCAGCCTTCGGGATCGATGGCCAATGGAACGGGCACTTTCAGTGGTTCGTTATTTTCTGTACCTTTCCCGCGACCTGACCACATGGCGAGATGGCCGAGCGGTCCAAGGCGCTGGTTTAAGGCACCAGTCTCTTCGGAGGCGTGGGTTCGAATCCCACTCTCGTCAGATATTTTGCCTTTTTACCCTCATTCCAATTCCAGCTTTCCCCACCTCCCGTCAAGCTGCGGCTGCGTTGTCCTCTCCCACGAAGCCCTTCAATCCCCTCTCCATCGATCGTCCGCCCTTCCCGGAGGCCGTGGAACAGTACGCGGAGTTGCTGCCGAATGGAAAGGTAATCGATAATCAATCGATAAATATTAATGATAATATTCATAGTAATTATAATTGTCTCTAGTGATAACTTTCATGATAACATTCCAGGGCGGAACGTGGCTCAAGAACGACGACGTCTTCCTGCAGCTGGAGTCGATTAACGTGGATGACGACGAGGAGGTGGGTTATATTGTCCTGGAGTAATTTTCATGGTAATATTTTATCCCAGAGTAATTCTCGTGGTAATTTTATCCTGGAGTAATTCTATTGTCGAGCACCAAGCGGGTTCCCGCGTGTCTAATACTATGTGGCAATCAGTTGTCAAGGCGTGGAATTATAGAATTCCGTATTGGTTCTCGACAATATCCCAAAACATCACCACGAGTCATACAATTATTTTGAAGGTCGTCTATGACGAAGACGACCTGTTGTCGGAAGCCGACATCAACGACCTCCTCCACGAGCACGAGGTATTCATTCCATTTATTAGCTTGTCCTCGGAACTGCCTAAAAAATCACAGCGGTGCTTCCGCGTCCAATTTTGCATTAGGATCTTCTCCGGGATAAAGACAGGAAATTATGATTTTTAAAATTATTATTATTATTATTATTTCCTATTCCAGGACGACATCATCGTGGCTCCTTCCCGGAAGCGGCTTAGGCCTCAGAATGGCGAAACCAATAGCGAAGAGGCCAAGTCCAAGGGCGCCGAGGACGACGACGACACCGACGGAGAGGAGGAACTCCCTCCTCAAGAAGAGGACGAGGAGGACGAGCGGAGATTGAAGAAGGGAGACAAGCTGAAGGAGTACCTGTGAGTATTGGATAGTGTAACAAAGGGAATCGCATCTCCCCAATGTAACAAACGAAAATCGCACTAAGTTACCATAATACTAAAGGGCAAATAATTAAATAATAATATTAAATCACAAATAAACGTCCCTTTCAGCTGCGAAGAAACGCGTGAAGACCTCGCGCAGATCAATGCTCTCCGCCTCGGTGCCTACGACGAGGTCATGCACGCCCTCGATGAGGGAGAGGAGTTCGATATGGGCGACAAGGTTCGGTAGATTATTTCGAGCTTAATAATCGATAATCTATGATCGTCTAATTTCCTTTAAAAAATGGCTGCAAAACAACTATTCTCTCCAGGTCAACTGGTACGTGCAGCACCGCAACGGCGAGGAGCTCGTCTTCTACGAGAACGTCAAGGTAGTTTTTTCCACTTTTTAGTGATTTAATATTCTGTAGATCATCATAAGCAATCGATAATTCAACTCTCTATAATCAATCGATAATTACCGTAATCAATCGATAATTCAAATATTTTCCCAGATGCCGGTTCCTCGTGGAAAGAAGCGCGATCAGCCCGAGATGGACGAGGAGGAGGAGAACGCTGCAATTAAACGAAGACTCACCCTGAAGGCTATCGTTGAGGGGATGTGTAGGTTTCCTTCGAGAATTCATATTGTCCGGTATTTTAGTGATGCGGAGGCGACGCGCGAACTACCTTCCCGGTAAGCATCGTAGTGATCTATCTTCTGTCGCAGAAGATAGATCACTA
>JACMIG010000791.1:0-10868 GCA_014805385.1 Levipalatum texanum
AAGCATGGATTTGGCGATTGGACGTTTTATCCCTGCGCAGCATTAATCCGCGCAAAACGGCCACTTTACGTCTGTCCATTCGGAGATGCATAAGTGCTCAAAAGAGCTGTTTTTAAATTCTAAGAAAAATAGCATCGTGTTCCCCACGTTCGACTCCATAGGACCAAGCATGGATTTTGAGAAATTCGCAACCATTGCTATGATATGGTCAAAATACTGCTGAAATAGGGCATTTTGATGGCGAGGAGACCAAATTAGAATGCAGACAGACGAGTCAGCGACGCTGTCTCGTTTCCCATTTTTCTCAGGCCAATCGTCGATTCTGACTCCCCTGTGCCTCTCCAATTTTCGTATTTTTTCATAACAGCCGAAATTTTCTCCTGGTCTCCTGCTCTCGAGCGTGGATTGCGTGTGTGTACTGTAGGGGCTGAGTGTGCGGAGTGCCCTTTTCTGCTTTATACTAATGCTTCCAGAGCCGCGGGATACGTCGCCGGAGGAGACACCACACCTTATGTCATCGGATGCTCGCCATTCGATGCCTCCTCTCCAGGGGGCGGCGTGGCCTCGTCCCATGCACAAGTCCAAGTCGGAGACTGCCCGTTACCTCCCGCAGCCTCCCGTCTTCGTGTCCCAACTCCCTGCTGAGATTCTGCTCGGGGCTTCGGACTCTCTGGTTCTCGCCGTCGACGTCGCCGCTCTTCCAATGGCCGCCTTCACGTGGCATCTCAACAACTTCGAGCTCCGCCCCGGCCGAGGAGTGACGATTCTGAACGAGTCCAACAGGAGCACCCTCGTGTCCAACCCGCCCGTCAAGACGGGCAGATACGCGATCGCCGCCAAGAACGACGTCGGATCCGCCACCGCCACAACGAAAGTTCGCTACCTTCCGGGAGCCGAGCCTGAAGCACAGGGAAGAGGAGAAGCGCAGCCGGAATTCACGGACACCGCGGTTACGGTAACTTCGCCTGAGCCGCCGCTCGAAGTGGAAGAAGTCGGATCGACGACGAGTTCCGTGGAAACTGTAATGCACAAGGACGATGCGACGCCCGTTCGATCAACTACCGCCACTCCCATGAGGGACACCGAAGAAGCGATGGCCAAGAGCGTCTGGAGGCGATCGTCGACCGGGCACTCATCGGTCTCCCTCCCCCGTCCCCCTTCCATCTCCCGACCACTCGACCAGGCAGTCCATGTCCCCTCCGGAGGAGCCCTCGTCCTGGAGATGAGGGTGGAGTCGATCCCCGAGTCCGACTTCAAGTGGTACCACAATAACTTCGAGGTCAAGACGACGTCGACGACGACGGTGGAAATGGTGGAGGCGAACTGGTCGAGAGCGACGTTCACGAAGCCTCAGCCGGGAACATATCGATCGACGGCAGCGAATGAATTGGGAACAGTGACTTCGACGACGAGAGTCACGACTGAAGACACGTTTTTCGACGAGTCGAGGACGGTGAAGAAAGAGGAGAAAGCGCCAGGAGTCATGTTCAGACTCGTCCGCAAGAACACGGCGGAGAAGAGGAGAGACTTCCCCAAGAAGCCGAGCATCACAGAGAAACTTCCGCCGATCATCAAGCTCGGCGCATCGGAGCCACTCGAACTCTGCGTCTCGGCCGATTCGATCCCCGAGGCCTCCTTCACTTGGCGACTCAACAACTTTGAACTCAAGAACAGCGGCGGCGTATCGATCGAGAAGACAGGCGAGAACGCGAGTCGAGCGAGATTCGCAGCTCCGGCCTCAGGAAGATACGAAGCGATCGCGACCAACGACCTCGGCACCGATTCGACGTCCACCAAGGTCATCGTCGAGGTCGCCACCTCCGAGGCTCCGCGGGTCTTCACCGTCCCCGTGTTCGTGGATGCGCTCCCGCCTTCCCTTCCCATCCTGCCTGGAAGAGAGCTCAGACTGTCAGTCACTGCGAGCGGTGCCCCTCCCCTCGCGTGGAAGTGGTTCATTGACGGAGTGGAGTACCGAACGGGAGAGTTCGTCATAGTCTCCAGCGAGGGGAACAGAAGCTCCCTCACCTTCCGCCACGCTCCCATCCAAGATGTACCCGTCGTCGCGGAAGTCTTCAACTCTCACGGAGTCGTGCGCTCTGGCACAGTACTCAAGGTGGAGAGACCAAGGGAACCGGAGTTCGTCCCTCCTCGCTTCGCCAAGCCCCTTGCCCCAATGGAAGTGAACGAAGGAGACGAGGTCGTGACGGGAGTGGGAATCGAGAAGGACTCTGCCCCCTGCGAATTCTACTGGACCATAGGAGGGGTGGACGTGGAGGCGGCAGAGCTCGAGGGCCGCTCCTTCGTGGACTCCACCACTCACGAGAGTCTGCTCACGATTCCGCGGGTAGAGGCAGAGATGGCGGGGATGGTGGAAGTCGTAGCGGTCAATGAGGGAGGAAGAGCGAGCAGCGCCGCCGAGCTCGCTGTGAGGGAAAGTGAGTCTGGATTTACCTTTATTGTTTTTTCTAAAATAAAACAGACTTCTTTGAGCATTTCAAGGCATTTCTAACGCTTATTTTACTTATCTCTTTTGTTTTTTTCCGGTATTGGAAATCTAACGCTTTCTTCTAGATCGCTTCTGGTTAGATTTAATCCTAATCTTAAACCAGGCTTTTTTAAACTCTTATGTTTCAGTTAGATAGTTTTAGTCGTGACCAAAACTGATCAACAATCCTTTGCATTCTTCGTCTTAAAATTAACTCATTTCCAAAACTTTCGTCATTTAGAATCCGACTCCTTCGAGATGGTTCCCCTGGGTCTTCCGAACGAGCGCCCACCGAAAATCATCGAGCCCCTGCACTCGCAGGCGGTTCTCGAAGGT
Source organism: Levipalatum texanum (assembly GCA_014805385.1). Classification (NCBI taxonomy): domain Eukaryota; kingdom Metazoa; phylum Nematoda; class Chromadorea; order Rhabditida; family Diplogasteridae; genus Levipalatum; species Levipalatum texanum. Next base: position 2,822 of record JACMIG010000791.1, read on the forward strand.
GGGAATGACGTTCGATTAAAAACTCAATATAAAATTCAGGAAACAAGCTCGAGCTCCGCTGCAAAATCGACGCCGAGCCATCCGCCATGATCAGCTGGTACGTAAAGAGAATGTACCGAGAAGTTATGACATTTTCTCTAAAATCTCCAAGAAAATCTCGCGAACCCACATACCTTATTTGCAAAGCGCAGAATTTTTTTGCAACATTTCAATGGAAGGAAAAAGGATAAAGCTAACATGGCATTCTCTCAGGTCGAAGGACGAAGTCGATGTGGCTGATTCGGGAAGGGACATCTCCACTGAGGCGAGTGATATTGTAGTTTTATCATTGCGAAACTGCCAATTATCGAATATTGCTTCGATGGCCGGAAAAGGATGAAGAAGTGAAACATACTTCGGATTTGAAAAAAAAAATCGAAGAGCTATGAGCAAAATCGTAGTTTCTTACGAGAGTTTACAATGCATGAAAATTGGCGTAGTTCGACGGGGAAGTCTCGGATCGACTATTGTATTCTTGCGTTGTAGGCGAAATTATGAGATTCAACAAAAGATCGATGGCGACGATTGAAGTCACAAAATAGTTGCCAATCACCCGCACACTCTTCAGGTGCTCCCCGGTGGCGTCTGTTCCTTGAATCATCCATCGCCCGTCGTCGAGGACAGCGGACTCTACAAGTGCAGGTATTACGGAGGAGAGAACCGATCAGCCGATTGAAATTCGTCTGATCTAATTTCTCGTCATAATGTTCTATATTTCTCAATGCGCAACATCGCCAAGGAAATTTTACACGTAATCAATAGCTTTTGTAAAGAGACATGCCTATATTACGCAATCCACCAAACTCCATTATATCGGTTATGTTTCATGTAACCGCGAATTGGTTTGTAGATATGAAAACAATAACGATACTATGTTTCGATGTGGAGATAAAACAAATGTCAGCGCCTCGAACCCGCACGGCACCGCGGAGACTTCCGCCTACATCGCCATCGAGGCCCTGCCAGTGGAGAAGAAGGAGGAGGAGGAGAGGGTCGAATCTCCCATTCTGGAACAGGTGAATATTATTATTTTAGATAACTCTTTTTATTTAATTTATCGCAAATTCACACCATACGCTCTTGTTAGTCTACATTTTACATTTTTAAATAATTAAATAAATATTAAAATGCAGCCGGAAGACATGGAGGTCGTCCTCCTTCCGCCAGAGTTCGTCGAGGGAATCGTCGTGGAGCCCGAGGAGAGCGAGAACTGCGTCCACCTCATCTGCAGGGTATTTATTTATGGAAATTTCAGTTTTAAAATTTATTAAAAAATACGTTTAAATTCAATATCACTCCAGGTCGACTCCGCTGCCCCGATTTCCATCTCTTGGTACCGCGGGCCGCAGCCACTCGCAGCTGGTAATTTTAATTTCTCTCATCTCTGTCTGCCTGAGAAGACGTGAAAATCGAGTCGATTCCTACAGGAGACAAGCACGAGATGCACTCGCTGTCGGACGGGACGCAGTCGCTGACAATTCACGCTGTCGATGAGAGTGACAGCGGTGAGGGGAATATTAGCTTCACAAAGAGTATGGAATTTCAAAAATGGATCTACCAATGATTGGTAATTGAACGATGATAAGTCTTTTCATACGTTCATGAAACATACACAAATGGTTGCCTTTCTTTCTATCGTTGGCAAAGCAATTTTCGCTTCACAAAACTACGAATTTCAAAAGTACGCATTTGAAAAGTATCAAACAACGTGCCCATGCGAACTGTAATGTTTATTCGTTGAAGCAGATATGAAAAACTCGTTCCAACAGGCAGTAACATAAAAGTGCAAATCTGGTTCTCCAGGAGCCTACACGTGCAAGGCCGAAACGGAATTCGGAGTAGCCGAAACGAGTGTTCACTTCGTGTATCCAATCCCGACCGGGGAAGCGAAGGTTTTATTATCTTATTCGAATTTCGTTATATTTATTTCTTTCAAATTTAATTTCAGCCCGACTCTGCCGCCATGGAAATTGCGATAACCGAAGAGGAGATCATCCAGCAAGAAGCAGCTCAAGCCAAGGTCAACATCGAGAACGTCCAGGATGTCTCGGTGAGAATAAATTCGATGGATTTTTATATAAATTCTATATCAGGTCTCCGAAGTTTCGGCCGACGTCACATTTGCTTCCTCTCTACAAGAAAACCTCCAAGGCGAAGCAGAGATACGGAAGAAGGAAGGTGAGACATTTTGAATTATACGAAATCGGAACAGTGAACAATCGTTGCAGAAACCATCCAAGCCCTCTATTTGAAACCTATCTACTAATATATAAAAGGCGATGTATGTCCCTATGTCTGTCTGTAACGTTACCCACCGGTAGGCGGCCCCCGCCGCCGAAGGCGGCGGGATACGCCTGGTAATGAAATAATTGTTAGAGAAATTATTTGTGAGAAGTGGAGATCTGAAAAAATTCCAGTCCTGAAATACGAATGGATGAATTTTTCTGCAGCTTCCATTCCAGTTTCTTGCTGTAAAAATGTCCGAAGACTGTCTTTTTTCTCGAATATTGATGCGCGAATTACTCCTTTCCAGAGGAATTCAAGCTGCTCGTGAAAGTGGCCGATTGCGTGGCCGACGAGCTCGTCGCCGTCGTCTTCGTTGATGCAGTGCAGGATGCCGTGAGGGCGATCCTCGAAGAGGTAAGGGAGGGTGCGCAGTTGGTTGTGGCCTTGCCTATGGCCAGAGAGTCGCGGGTTCGAATCCTCTGCACACCAATATTCAGGAAGAGGAAGAGGAAAGCTCCGAAGACGACTTCGAGAGCGCAGCAGAGAGCCTGACAACAGGAGCACCGAGGTATGAATCGATATTGATTATTTCGGGCTCAATCGATACTTTCGCAGATTCGAATCCAAATTCGACGAATACCTGGCGAAGGAGGGAGACACACTGCGCATGACTTCGAAGGTAATTTTGTGAAAGGGGGCAATAAGAAAGGATTAACACTACGATTTAAACCAAAACAAAATGGAAATGTTGAAACGTATTCAAATACATATCGACGGATAAATGAATGACGTGAAAATTTGCCGTTTTCGCCTACTAGAAAGTCCCCTATTTATCGTACCACGAATCTCATTATGCGATCAATTCGCTATCTTCGCGTTTAGATAAGCTGTGCGTGACTTCAAATATGATATATTTACGAGCCTAGAACAGACTACCATTGAAACTCTTATTGAATCAGAAAGAAAACGACATTTTTGAAACACATTATGAAGAACTAATTTCTAGGTCCGCGGCACTCCGATTCCGTTCATCGAATGGTACTACGGAGAGGAAAAGATTTCCGTTGGAAGGTACAACTTTAAAAAAATACGCGATATTTTTAAAGATCCTCTAAACTCACATTGAAAATGTGAAACTTCCCCATAGAATTGTATTAGCTTCACAAACATTAAAAGTGCAGTGCAGTGTTAGAACCATCGAACTACTGTTCAGTGACACGTCGATGTCCTACAAGAAGGGCGTCACTTCGCTGGTTCTCTCATCCATTCGCTCCCTACAAGCGGGCACCTACTACTGCCACGCAACCAACACTCAAGGAACGGCCGTGCTCTCGTGCAAGGTAAGGACGGGGGTAGGACATGCGGATGGTATACGCTCTATGGGCCATAGGCTACAGCCTCGTTGTTTCAAAATTTTTTTAATTTTTAGTGGTAATTTTTAAATTTTTAGTGGTTTTCCATAAAACCATCGTTTAATTGTCGCAAATCGACATCGACGAGAAATAACGTTGTGGTGAAACAGACATTAAAATCAGTGGAATCGTTCCTGTCATGATCGTTTTAATTATGCTTCAATATCATTATAATAACAAATACATGATTGTTATCGCATTAACTTGTTGACACAAACCTAAAAATATCACATAAAAAGCCAAAATTTCGCGGGTTTTCGACAAAGAGACGACTATTCCTCCTGTCTATTATTTGTAAGGTTCCATCCTTTAGGTGACCGTAACCCCCGATGGTCCCACGGGCCGTGTCTCAACGACGAAGGCCGTCGAGAGTGACGTCATCGCCGTCGCGGAACGAACAGTGCAGCAGCAGGCACTGAAGGTAATTTCATTGTCGATAAGATAAATACAGTAACGAATTGGGCGGAGTTTGATCCGCGAATCGATATTTCACTAACTTTTCTTCAGTCCGCCACGGAAGATTCGACGCCACTTACTGTGCAGGAAATGATCGCTTGCGAAATTCAGAAACAGCTGGCGGCGCAGGTAAGGCCTGTAAAAGATTGATGGATTGTGGTGGTGAAGAAAGAGCGAAACGCTCCGTTGTATTTTACGCAATCACAAGATAGAAATGGGCAAAGATATTAAGTTTCGATTTTTTGCATGTGTTTCGTAGGAATTGTAAAGTGCACAAATGTTGACTGATTGAATAAAGGAGACTGATGGAATAGAAATAATTTCTCATCAGGAAACGGAAGCAGCATCCGTCTCCGCGCCATCGGCACAAGACATTATCGAGGGACACATAGAGCCTGCCATGGTAATCATCGCAAATCAATAACTGATTATCGATTTCTTTCCAGGCTTCCATCCCCGAAGGCATCGTAGCTCCGCCGCAGAGTGAGGTAAGGAGGGAATAATCGATTGAACTTAACTATTATATAATTATCGATTGATTGAAAATGTTCAGACGCAGCACGTCACTCTGTCGGAGCCGCTGACTGAGGAGGCCGTGGCGACGTTCGCAGTGGCGGAGAAGGAGAAGAAGGAGGAGAAGAAGGAAGAGCCGACGAAGCAGGAGCAGCAACCTGCCGAAGCGGTATTATACATGTTGAACATCAACGTTTAGGAATAGTGAGAGAGAGGCATGACGATCGTATCGTCCGCGAAAATCGAAAGGTGAAAATAAACGGCTATTTTGTGCTATGTTTCACTGACCAGAGAAATGCCAATGGCGCATGATTTTTCCTTTTCAGGCAGTAAAATATAAATGTTCAAATGTTTCAACTAGAGAGCTAATGAAGCTGCTTTTTCTTGGCCAATTCATTGCCAGATTTTCTAGTGCGTTTCAAAGCTTCGAAAATTAGTTCCATTAGCGAAGTACGATGATTTTTTTCGGCGAATCTGGTTTAAATGAAAAACCTATATCGAAACTGCGCTTGCAGGCCCCCTCCAAGATCGATCAGCCTCTTCAACAACTACAACCTACATCTCAGCAGCTCTCTCCCTCCGCAGCAGCAGCGGCGGGAGGAAAGACGAAATACGACGATACGGTATTGTCGACAACCATAAAGATTTTCCGGTATCTGCTACGGATATATATATATAGGCAGTGATCTACCGCATGCGCAATTTCAAAACCAAAATAATAATTAAACCACCCAGAACGATAATTGATGATAGCTGACAGATTTGACAAAAATGAAGGATGACGTCTATGTTTCACTACGCTATGAATTATGTTCAATATGCAATTGTTCTGATGAATGAACTGTTCAGAGAAAACTCATAGACTGCAATAGTAAAATTGATATTTATCAGGTGCGCGCGTTGTCACAGCAACTTCACTCGCCGAATCACGATGCATCTCCAATTGAACAGGTTGGTTACGGGGATTATGACGAAAGAGATCCGGATAGGGTTACGGAATCCGGAAACATCTTCTCTATTCGTCCCTGCAGGTCAACCAGGTCATCGGTACCGCCCTCGCAGCAAAGGACGGACTGAAGGCCGACGAGGACGCCCACGTTGAGGTTGGGACGGTTTTCGTGTCGATGCTGAGCCGAAGAATAGAGAGGAGGGCATGAACATGCGATGGATCAAAAGGACGTGGTCCCCATAGTCTGTGCAATTGGTTGCCATTTGCAACGTTAGAGCCGCGCGAATCATTGCTGCTTACGTTAAGCACAAATTTATACTCATTTGGAATATGTAGTTACTTCCATTGTCCAATCTTCGAATATCACAATACTTAACAATCAATGCGTAATTATGGTTGCGTGAAACATAAGAAATTATTGTTGATACCAAAGGAATATTCAATGCGGAGGAAATGGTGTCGTATGATGGAAATTTCGCTGTCCCCCCATTGAATATTTTTCTTGTGCGTTGTCATCGACTGCCGCGAGCTTATTGAAAGTCGCACACGCGATATCTAATCAAGATCTCGTGGTAAACAAACTTTAAGGCAGTTTCAATTCATTCTGATGGAACTGTTCGCACGTAACGTAGATTTAAAACCCGACCAAATTTTTTGTATTTCCAGATCCGCCGTCCTTCTGCGATCTACGAGAAGATGGTTACGGTAGTGGAGCCTGCCCAGATGGAACTCCTCCTCCACCTCACGGCGCCCGCCGTCGATGGGGGCGAAGCCGTGCACAAGTTCATCAACCTCGAGACTATTCTACAGAAGCCGAGCACCTCCAGTGGTCAGCATTTCTCATTGAAATATCATTTATGATTTATACCGGGTTACCGATAACACATTAATGCCAGGAGTTCGCAACGATTTACCGTTCGCTATGAAACATATTTCGTTTGTAGTTTTTGGATTTGTCACGTTCCAAAATTCAACGCAATGCGAACTCAAGACATGAAACCACCTCAGACCGAAATAGTTGCTTCCCATATAATGAAAACCGCTTAAAACATCCCGCATTGCAGCCTCGGCAGACACGAGCATCTCTAACGCGGCCACTCGGAACGCCGTTGCCGAGCACCGCATCGTCATCCTCGAGGGACTCAGCCAGAACTTCTCCGATGCCATGACGTGGAGCCTCAAGAAGGTGCGAGAAACACATCGTAATCTGATGAATGTAGTCGAGAGTTGTTACTGTTATTAGAAACGGGATCTACTTGAAATCGAAGGTGGCCATTCTTGTCAAGTTTCAAATAAGCATGAAGCATACATGCATTCAAAACCAAGAATGTCTTCGCGATCTTCCGTATTCTTAATTTTTTTTCAAAATTGCCGTCGATTATATTTGTAGAACTATATTTTAAAGGAGGGGTTTGGGGACCTTCGGTGTCGAAATTTGGCAGCTTGCCAAGAGAACAAATTTACTAATTAATCACTAACAGATAACAGTGACACAACTCATAGTGCACAAGGTGAGAGATCTGAGGATTTGGCAAGCTGCCAATATTGTAGCAGGTGCGAAATTTGAATTTCGCGCCGTCCCTGTTTCTCAGGGGAAGCTTTCTGAACGCTGTATCTAACCATAGAAACATCCAAATTCTTAGTGTCATATACCATTCGATAGGGTTTTTCAAGCTCTACCACCAGAACATAGTAACTTATGAGACTTGGAAGGTCCCCGAACCCCTCCTTTAAGAATCGTTACGGATCAAAACTTGCGAGGTGGGGATAATATTTGCAACACAACATCGTTTCCATGCAGGTGAAACGTGCGGTGGAGGAGGGCCGTGGAACGCCGACGGCCAATGCCTTCATCGAGATCTGTCGCCCCGGAGACGTCGCCGAGCAGATAACGACAGTCGAGGAGAGCGGGGACTACATCCCCGAGCTACTCCAGATTGCAAGTGCAGCAAGCAAGTTGAAGGTTTGTTACTCTTTTGATGAGAACTCCGCATATTTTGGTGAATTAATTTTCTCGGATTGAAGAGAAATTTAAAAAAATCATAAAGAACACACGGTGGGAACAGTCGCCTGATTTCCACACGTAGACATAGAGAGAAGAGTCTCGTTTCTCTCGTTGTCTGGCGCTCTCCGCCGGTCTAACACTCTCTCGTCTGTCTTGTCTGAGAGCAAAGTCCATATTGCACTACTAAAGTGCTCTAATATGGATGAAAATGGAAAAAGTGCTTCCTAGTTTTTCTTAAGAACCACTCGAGGATGTATTATTCCGAACATGAGCTCTTTTGCATTAATCTGCCAAAAGTTATAACGCTTTTAAGGTGCGAGCCCGGGGTAAAGTGGTCAAATAAAACCGAATTTCAAAAATCTGCTCCCAACGTTCTTTTGAGAACCACTCACGGATCTCATATTCCAAAGATGAGCCATTTCGGATCAATCTGCCAAAAGTTATAAC
>JACMIG010000791.1:10968-26439 GCA_014805385.1 Levipalatum texanum
AAGTGCTCTAATATGGATGAAAATGGAAAAAGTGCTTCCTAGTTTCTCTTAAGAACCACTCGAGGATGTATTATTCCGAACATGAGCTCTTTTGCATTATTCTGCCAAAAGTTATAACGCTTTTAAGGTGCGATCCCGGGGTAAAGTGGTCAAATAAAACCGAATTTCAAAAATCTGCTCCCAACGTTCTTTTGAGAACCACTCACGGATCTCATATTCCAAAGAAGAGCCCTTTCGGATCAATCTGCCAAAAGTTATAACGCTTTTAAGGTGCGAGCTCGGGGTAAAGTGATCAAATAAAACCGAATTTCAAAACAGTGTTTACTAAGTTTGGTTCAGAATCACCCAAGGATGCTACATACAAAAAATGAGCCGATTTGGACATTTCTGGCCAAAGATAAGACGTTAGAAAGGTTCAAAAATGGAACAATGTATTGCCATTTGAGACGGTCAATCAGAGCAGACGTCGTCAAAAGGTGGCAAATGAGAGAGAAGAGGAGAAGTCGTCTCGTCTGATCAAATATGCAGATAATTACTCTCTGTGTCTGTACTCTCTTCTCTCTACGTGCGATTTGTTCCCACCGTGGAACATGGCTGTTTGATTAATTTATTTTGATCTACTCACGGAAATGATGATCATTGCCTGAGAAATGCCAGATACTGCATAATGACACGTGTGAAACACAACGAAAACCAATACATGCTCGAATTCTATTTTTGTGAACTCGACTAATTTCAGCTATCCAACGTGACGGTGTCGCTTGTTCGACAGGGCGACGTTGCCCACCAGGAACTCGTCATTGAGTACGATTCCACCCTCGAGGAAGACGTCGACGCCGCTGTCAAACAACTCGTATTCCCCGGTTTCCACTCCCACGATGAGGCTCGATTCACTAAGGTAAAGGGGAGTTTAACGGAGGGGGCAGGGGGAAGGCTCCGGCCCGTAAATGAACAGAGGCAGTTGAGTCCAAAACTGATTTTTGAGCATCAAACAAGCAATACCAACCGGAAATTGCTAACAATAAGTTCCAAAAATCACAGGAATGAATAGGTTTCACTTCAGTATACCATTTCGATAGTATTTCTTATTGCGATATTGAGTTTTGATTTTCTTCTCATTACACCCATTTTCAGCCTCGGCGTCAGCTTCTCTCCGCATCGGAAAGCACCGACAGGGATCCCTCCATCGTCGCCGTTTTCGTTGAAGTCGAAGCGGCCTGTCCGGATCAGGTAAGGACAATATCATGAGATTTATCACCAGCGATAACGCTCATAGTACAGATCACATGATTATGACCATTTCAGAGCGTGGAGATCGTTGCCTCGATAGCGACTCCCCTGCAGCCTTCTGAGGAGAGAAGAGAGAGCATCCAGAGCATCGATACACGGGGATCAAACGCCGGCATTATCGAATCACGGTCGTCCACCATTGATGACGTGGGTTTATGTTATTATTTTGTACCGGAGTGGGATAAGACAAGCGATTGCACGGCAATTCAATGGGCGCTAGTAAGTTCAACATGAAACATATGAGAAATCTTCAAAAGACCCATAGCTTGCTAAATGGGAGCGACTAGCGGGAATTGAATATGGTGCCTTCATTGATGATGTCGGATTTTGGTTATTTTTGCAAGAGAAAGTCGAAGATGCATTGCTCAGCAATTCATTCCGCGGAGTTAAATAAAATCTGAAACAGATTGAAAATTTGATCATTTCATTTAGCTCCATGATGAAAATTATCATTCGAGAGATAATGCTAGTGGCCGCACACGGGAGCCGAACTCGCGGCACACTGAATCACCCCTTGCTTACAGCATTCCGCCCCGATCTCCATTTCGGAGTCTTCGTCGGGCACCGGATTCGAGGCTCCGAAGTTTGTTCGAATCCTGACGGAGTCTTCTGCGAGGGCAGGAGAACCGGCGGTGTTCAAATGCCTCGTGAGGGGAGTCCCCATGCCAGAGGTCAAGTGGAGCGTTGACGGAGATTCACTCGATAACGATAAGTAAGTTGAGATCTGATCGTGAGATCAAAGAACAAATATTGAAGATCAACAAATATTGAATATTTGCAGTGACTACACAGTAATTTACGAGGACGGCGTCTGCCTCCTGAAGATCAATCAGGTTTGTTTATTCGATGATTCCACACTACGTGGCATTGAACGGAAAATATTTCAGATGTTTTGAAAAATGCTTGAAACACATGGAGTATTCTCCTGAATACAAACGGAAACATTATTCTGGTTCTTACATTTAAATGTCTTTTTCGATGTTTAAAAGTTTTAGTAACTTTAATCTGTTCAGGTGCTCCCCGAAGACGAGGGTGAATACGCATGCGAGGCCTGGAACGACGCCGGTCACGCGATCACCCGCGCTTTTCTCACCGTGGAACGTGAGTATTTTCCATCCCTTCTTTCCTTTCAACCCAGTCCGAAAGCCCCACTTTTTCTCTGAATCCGAAGCGAGCAGCGCATGTCCGTGCAAGTCGTTCACGCTTCTCTGCATTCAAGCATTTTGTGTAAATTCCCGCAGGGAATTAGCCTGTTCAATCGGCTGAATTCACAAGGTATCAGACACGCTTGCACGGCTTGTGGCACTCGCGCGGACAAATCACGCGTAATGTCAAAGTTCCAAGGAAATCTCAAAGTGAACAATTATTTTTAAACGGTGCTTGGAACTTTGATAGCACACGCACGACGGGCACCGTTCACTAGGTCGATCACGATTTTTACCACGTAGTGATTTTGGAAGTTAGCAGTTGACACCTCGATTTCCTCCGCGGCGAGTGCGAACCGCGATAGAATAGTATGCCAAAATAAATAAAAAAAATCAGAATCGGTTGATATTTTCCTTCTCTTCTCTCCCTTCAGTTCCTTCTCCTTCTCGATTGAAGTGCATCGTGTGCGAGCTTTTGACGTCAAAAATGTGCGGCGGCACGCGGCGGAAAACGAGGTGTTAGGCCAGAAAAAACGTGAATTCGAATTCAATCCCGCACCATTCCCCACCTCAACACCTCGTTTTACGCGACGAGCGTCTGAGCCGGTGCTGTGCGAATTCTGTGATCGATCTGCGTGAAACGGTGTCCGTCCTGTCCTGTGCGTCCTGTGGGTCTTATCGTGAGGAAGTCACTACTTTATTTCGTCGGATTTCCTTTCGATGATGCCAACGCGTGATTGTCCGCGTACAAAAACAGTGCTCGTTTCGGACGCTAGAACATTCTCCCATGGGCTGGACTGTAGCTTTACCGGACTCTAGGAAGGACTGCCTCTTTTCAGCTGACCTCCGCCCCACAACTCCCGTGGTAGTAGTCGAATCCTCGCCTGTCCCGATTCCTCCTCCTCGTCGCTTCGTTCAGTACACTCCCAACAAGACGGATGTGTACGACGAGGAGTTCGAGGGCGGCGCGGAGACGGACTACGACGACTCCCTCCGCATGGAAACGCCCATCCTCGCAGGCAGTGCCCGCAGCCTTGACCGCATCTCCCAAGGGCGCCTCGTCACCTCCAACTCGGAGTTTGACTTGAGCCGCATCGTCAACTACAACACGGATCTGACGGAGAAGAGCTGCTTCTATCGCTACTTTGACTCGGCGACGACGGATGTCGTCGTGAGAGTCTTTGTACAGGACGAGCTCCTCTCTGCCACCTTCCGAGAGCCCCCACCTGTCCCCAAGAAGCGCAACATCTTCGAGAACATCGCTGATAAGATCAAGCATGGACGGGATAAATCGAGCGACCGGCGAGGTTCAAAGACCGACCTGTCGGGCGACGAGGTGGAAGCCTCCCATGAGAAGAAGAAGCTGACTGATCGTCTTCGGGAGAAGGCTGACCACATCGGAGAGAAGATCAAGGCAGTACGCGACAGGTCGAGTGACCGCATCGAGGAAGACGCCGAGAAGAAGACCTTCACGGAGCGGCTGACGGAGAAGTTCAAGCCGCGTGAGCCCATGGCCGAAGAACGGATCGAGCCGACGCTCGACGAGATCGAAGAGATGGAGGAGAGGTCACCAAGAGATCGTCTCACCATCTCCGAGCGCATCAAAGGAGCAGCCGGAAAGCTCGGTGAGAAGGTCGACCACGTTTCGGAGAAGATCAAGGAAAAGGCCAAGAACGTCCGCGACCGCTCCAGTGACAAGATTGCATCGGGAGAGGAGAGTCCCCTTCTATCCGGCGACGAAATGGCCGAGTCAACTGCGGAGAAGAAGAAGTTCACGGAGCGACTGAAAGAAGCAGCCGGAAAACTTCGCCCTGGCTCAGGGGCAACGTCTCCTATACCAGAAGGAGTAGCGCCCACAGAAGACGACAAGCCCAAGTTCAGCGATCGCCTTCGCGCGGCCCGCGATAACTTCGAGGCAAAGCTCCGGCATCAGGAGGGCAGCGAGCGGATCGAACCAACCCTCGAGGAGATCGAAGATGGTGGAACTGAACGGAAGACGATTGGAGAGCGCTTCAAGGAGACCAAGGAGAAGATCGTCGACAAGGCCAAGCACATGCGGGATCGCTCACGTGATAAATTAGCTGCATTATCAGACAGCGATTTTGCTGATGGCGAGGAGAGTGTTTCGAAGGTTGCTGAAGACCACGAAAAGCGCGGCCTTGGAGAGAGGTTCAAGGAGAGCGCGGAGCACGCCGTCGACAAGTTCATGAGCTCTGTCGAGAATGTAAGCGAGATGATCAAGGAGACCGCCAAGGCAATGCCGGATCGATCGAGAGACGAGTTGGCACTTCTCACGACTTCTCCTGTCCTGTCCAAGCACCAGGGTGAGGTCGTCGAACAGAGGCACGACGAAGACGAGAGGGGAATCCGGGAGCGTCTCGACGAAGCTGCGGAGAAGATCGTCGACAAGGTCAAGAGCCTCCGGGATCGATCGACGGATAGGAGAGGCCATCACGACGACGAGGAGAAGGCAACGCTCGGAGAGCGTCTCAAGCACGCCGGCGACGTCTTCTCTGACAAGGTGAAGGCCGCTGGACACAAGATTGGCGACAAGGCCGAAGAAGTGGGAGAGCGCCTGAAGAAGAAGAAAGCCCCACCACCCATTGCGCCGAAATCCGCCAAGGCCAAGGAGGAATACACCAGGGAGCTCATCCGGAGGTCATCCTCAATCGAAAGTCTCCCCAAGACGCCCTCCTCCGCTGCATCATCGCAGGATGTCGTCAAGTTTATAGAAGGCTTCGACACTGCACCGAGCCTCGCCGATACCGACCAGACGGAGGAGGAGCTGAGAAACGAACTGCGGAGTCTCACTACTCCCATTCCTTCGACACTCCAGGAACCAGAAATGCCGCGACCTAGCAGTCCTACACCCTGGGACCATCCGGAGATCACGGCTGCTGCTCCAGAACAGCTGGAGAAGCCTGCCGAACTTCGAGAAGAGGAGGCCGACTTCATCCTGACCAAGAGGGCGGAGCTACTTTCTACCGCTGCGGCGGTGCCTGATCTGGAGTTCGCGCGATCCCGATACACGCCGGAAACGCTGTGGAGCTCGGCGATATTCGTAGACCCTTTCGGAGCTCCGAAGGTGGAAGCAAAGGAGACGGACCAGCCACGAACGGCGATGCTGCCTGCGAAGCTGACATTCAAGGGACAGGAACTGGGAGTGCGCGTAGAGGAGGTCGAGAAGGAGGACGTCAAAGAGAATGAAGAGGGAACGATGGAGAGGATCACGAGGAAGTGCGTGGAGGCGACGCTCGACTTCGACGTTCCCGTGGATGTCAAGAAGATCGGAAGTCCCAAGATGGAGAGGAAGGAGATCGAGAAGACTGAAATTGCGGCCCTGGAAGAGATTGAGAGGACTGTCGAAAAGGAAAAGAAGAAGGAAGAGGAGGCGGTGCAGAAGATCATGGTCGAAGAGGTTCTCCACAAAGAGGAGCGGACTATGGAGGATATGCTGGAAATGGATGTGAAGGAAGAACTAATCATGAAGGGACAGCAGAATGAAGAGATGGTCGAGAAGATTTTCGAGGACGCTCAATTAGTGCTCACGAACTCGGAGAATTTCGTACTACCCCCTCCAGATCACATGGAAGAGGAGAAGGCTGAAGTGATGGAGGTGAAGAAGGAAGACGAGAATACTTTGGAGCAGCATCAACCAGCGCCTAATGTGGAAATGGAAGTGACTGGGACGAAATTCGTGGATACGGAGGAGAACAAAGTTCAGCCAGCTCTAGAACTGAAGGAGCTGCACTTCGAGAAAGTGATGGAGAAGCCGAGAGAGGAGGAAGATAAGAAGAAAGAAGACCCCGAATTGAAGGATGAACCCGCTATTGTGAAGAAAGAAAAGGAAGAGGAGACAAAGCCGGCGAGTGCCTTCTCTCCCGAACCTGTCCATGAGAAAGTGGTCATCTCTGAAGCCTCGCTCGCCCTCGTCCTCACTCGCCAACCCTCCGTCGACGACTCCGCCGCCATCAACATGGAACTGCAACGACGACGCAGCGAGATCCCCATCCTCCAGGAGGGCGACTCCTCTCCACCTGCCAAGCCCCGCCGCGGACAGGAAAGAAGACCTTCCGCCATCGACTCCGAGTTCCCTCTCCTCACTGAACGACGCATCTCAGAAGCTTCCAAGGAGGTGGAGCAAATCAACGCCGTGGCCGTCGACAACGGAGATGAGGACCTCCTCAAGCCGGGTCCCCTCGACCTCGCTGGGGAGTCTTCCGATTCCTCCTTCCACGCCGAATCCCGGACACTCCCCAAGGAAGATAGCCTCAAACTTCGACAGCAGATCAACAAGATGAAGGAGGTGGAGAAGATCGCCAAGAGAGTCGAGAAAGAGCTCAGTGCTCTGAATGCCGCCACGAACACTCTATCGAACCGAATCGAGGTGGACGAAGACGCCAAGAACATCGAGAGGGCCATTCTGGACATCTCTGATAGGATCGCCATGCAACATCCAGTCACGGAGGCTCAGGCAGAGGCCAGCGAGGAGCTCCTCAGAACGACTCTCGCTGCGATGATCCTCAACCCTAGTCACGACCCGAAGGAAGACGCAGAGAACCTCAAAAGACCCATCCAGATGCTGCGTCGGAAGCTCTCGGAGATCGAGTCGTCCCTCATGGAAGACGTCGAAGTGCAGGAGATCGTCGAGCACCCGGAATCCTCCAATCAGCCCAAGGAGCCATCGAAGGTCATCAAGCGCGTCCCCAGCATGGAATACCTCCGCGTTACGCCACTCACCACCGGCATCAAGGAACAACTAACGACTCTCGAGTCAATGATCGACGAGGCGTCGGAGATGAGCGAGCGGATGGATGCAGAGGAGGAGAAGAAGACGCGGCCTGTCCCTGCAAAGCGACGGGAGCTCCACGACCTGTTCGTCCAGATCAACAACGAGATCAACGTCATCCGTAACTACTGCAAGAAGAAGCTGCCTAAGCAGGGGACGGACGCCGTTATGTCCGTCCTCTCCAAGGTGAAAGCGCACGTCACGAGCATCGTCAACATCATGAGCGTCGCGAAAAAGAAGGCCCGGAATCCAACGAAGATTCCTGGACCGCCCGAGGGAGAAGGAAAGCGCTCGATGCTCAGGAGGCGGGCAAGCGAAGACCTCGACCTGACAGAGACGACAACCATGACCAAGAGTCTAGTGAACGAGACCGAGAAGACCCCCACGCCCATCCCACCGCCGAGGAGAAGAAGAACCCTCAGTGCTGATCCCCCACCAACTGCCCCTCCGCGAACTAAGAGATCACCTCAACCGGCGGAGCCCGACGACGACGAGACCCTGAAGAAGAAATCGAGAACTCTCCCGGCTCCGCTCGCCTCGAGCTTCGTTCCATTCCACAAGAGGAAGGGACCGGTCGAGCGCAAGCCGAGCATCGAGGAACAGTTCAGCGCCCTCTCTTCAATCTGCCTGGAGAACACGGTGCCTTCGCCGGACATGGAGGCCGACGCCATCGCCCGTCTCGACGAAGCTGAGAGGGAGGAGAAGGACGCGATTGAAGCCATCATGAGAGAACTCGCCGCCGAGACTATCTACACCGGTACAGGAGAATCCCCGCTGTCCACCCCGGTAGACGACATAATGAAGGAGTCCGTGTCGGTCGACTGCGAGATCGATCTGGTGTCGGAGAGAGACGAGGCCGATGCACTGGTAATCGCCCCGCCCGAGGCGATCGTGGTCGAGGCCGGCTGCAACCTCGAGGCTACCACTCTCACTGCGGCGCTGGCTACGAATGGCGACAGCGAGTGCCTGGCTGTGGAGGTGCCCCTATCGGAGATTGTCCGCGCCCGGACGGCCTTCATGGAAGACGACTCGGATGCAATGCAGATGCTATGCGAAGAGAGCGACTACGGCACGGACACGGAGACGTCGGGACTTCTCAGAGGCACTTCACGAGCCTTCCCCCGCCCATCCCCCTCTGGATCCTATCATCTCGCCGTCCCTACTACGCGAGTCTTCAAGAGTCTCTCCGACTGTGGCAGTATCAGAGAGGAGGACAGCGAAGCGTCCGCTGTCAACGTCGAGTTGGATGTCCACGTGCATCAGAAGTCGGAGAGCATCGCGGAGGACGACGTCGTTGCCCTCAAAGCCCGCCTGATGGAAGGGGACAACGCCTCCATGCAGGACATCGAGTCCATACGCAATTTCGTCATCGAGGATACGGATGAAGTTGGAGTGGAGGTCCACGTCAAGGAGCTCGAACTGATGCCAACGATTGTGGAGAAATCGGAGGTCTTCAGCTCTTCTTCACTCACCGAAAGCCAGACGACCGTCAAGGAGGAGCCCGAGTCCCTGGCGCTGGTCGTCGACGAGAACGTTCTATCTATGATGGCAACTACGGAGGAATCGATTGGAGGAGCCGACCTGCTCAGCCCGACGCTGCGGGAGACGGACATTCTGTCGGATGAGTCTCTCACCCAGGACATCTTCCCTAGAGAGGAGGAGGTCACTGGACTCGACGTTCACCTGACACGGCCACAGCAGCGGGCTCGACTCCTTGGACTCGTGGCTCCGGAGGTGCGCCAGGCCCTTGTCGCCACTGTCGGTATAACATCGGACACCTTCGACGTCGTCATCGAGCAGGAGCCGGAGGCGCTCGGCTTCACGATCCGTGTCTACGACGAGGTCGTCGAGTACACGTCCATCCACGTCACCGCTGCGGACGCGGTTAACAACAACCTTGGAGTGGAGGATCGTATCAACAACAACACGGGAGTCAACCTCGAGGCGCCACGGAGACCCCAGTCCTTCCATCGCCTGTCTTCCCTCTCCATAACCTCTTCGAACCCCCAGCTCCTGTCTCCTTCGATGTTGGACCTCGACGACATCACCGAGTACTCCTCGATGGACGAGGGAGAGGACAACGGCCTGCCCAAGATCAAGACGGGCGTCAACGTCACCATCATCGCCCGCTCCATGCACGACATGATCCACGCTTCTCTCGAGGAGATCCCCTGGGGAGAAGTGGCCATGCGCCTCGAGGCTTCGACGGCCATCCCTCAGGCCATGATGCGATCCGGAGACAGCCTCCAATTCAACGTCACCGTCTCCGAATCCAACGAGCAGGAGAAGCGGAGTCTTCACTCTTCCATGAGCAGCGGCAACAGTCTCAACATCCCGTCGTACAACATCAAGCTCGGCTCGACTGCGACGATCACCTGCGAGCTCAACAACTACCTGCCCAAGGACTCGGCTATAGAATGGTTCCGCGGGAGGCGGCCTATCGAACGGCTACCAGGGAAAGTAGACAGGATCTCTCATGACCTACTCGAAGTCCTGGTCATCTCCCACGTCGCTGCTGAGGATGGAGAGCTCTACAGCCTGCGCGTCAACGACGAGCTCTTCCCCGTGGCCTATCTCGTTATAGAAGAGGGCGACTACGAAGAGGAGGCCCCCGCAGCCTTCCTCTCCCCGCCCCAGACACTCTTTGTCATGGACGGCCAACCATCGGAGATGAGCATCCAAGTCGCCGACCCGTCGAGGGAAGTGACGTGGCTCAAGGAGCGCAAGCTCCTCAAGGAGGACACACGGATACTCTTCGGCAGTGGAGACGATGGGACGAGGAAGATTTTGATAAGGGAGACGCAGCTCAAAGATCAGGGCACGTACTATGCTTGCGTAGATGACCAGATGACGTCGATTACGCTGGTTGTTGAAGGTATGAACAAAAATGGGAGGACAAATGGGTAGCTGTCTTTTTGTTTACTATTCCCTAGACAATAAGTGCTTACCGAGTCGTTGCGGAGGCTGTTTTCGAGCGACTCTAAAACATATACAATCTATGTGTAGCCTCCGCAACGGCTTCCATCGACGGGTCAGGACATTCCTAGGGGATCCTTCCAGAGAGGATAGAGGAGCGCGAGGTGCAAGTAGTAGCTAGCGGGACGGAAGAGTCGGAGGACGACTCCGAGCTCCTCCGCGAATACCTCGTGCCACCCGGATGCACTGCCACCATCGCCTGCGAACTGGAAGCGAGCGAGGAAGAGCGGGAGCTCGTCTGGCTAAGGGATGAGGTGTGTGCATGGTGTAGGGCTACGTTCACTAGAGCTCGGAAACGTCGCCACACTCCAGGCACCGATCGCCTTCGTCAACGACCACAAGATCGAGCACGTCGTCAACGGCCTCAAGCACTACCTCGTTATACATGATACGGATCCGGATGATGGCGGCGTGTACTCAGTCATGATTTCGGGCGTTCAGTTTAAGGTATAGATAAGTGTCATTAGGCAAAATAAGTGGCATCTGAATGTGTTGTAGGTCGCGCATCTTGCTGTCAACGACCTCACGACGAGCATCCAGAGGCAGGCCCGCAAACGGATCTCCAATACATCTCTGCAATGAATGTTTTTTTCCGTGTTTTCCTAATCACTCCACATCATATTTGTTCAAACCACTTCCATATCCTATTTGTTATTGATTCTTTTTCATTTTCACTCTGGCCAAGCTCGTTCTCATTTGCTGCTGGGAATGAACAGGGTCTCTCATCTCGAACGTACTCTAACCTATTTTGCGAACGACTAACACTGCTTTCACAGGCTATCCCCTCATCTCTCTCATGTCTTGCTTTGCATCAACCGATTCTGATTGCGCCATTGAGAATCTCACATATTTATTATGTTTTCTGCCATAAAGGAATTCCGAGTCGAACAAAACAACGTGATGATCATGTGCCAAGCATAAACGTGCAAATCGAGAAGAAGAAATGAATATCGAATTACTGATTTTTTTACTTATTGATTGAGACCAATTCCAATCCAGGCGTGGACCCCAATGCTCCGCCTGCACTGGAGGAGACGTTCGTCCCTATTGGAGCTTCTGCTACCATCAACTGCCAGTCGGCCACGGCCCAGTCCGCTGTTGCCTGGCAAAAGGTTTTAGTGAGATCAAAGATCAGAGGGTATCGATTGATTAGGACGGAGCTGCACTGGATGAATCAGTTATGTTGACTGCTGGCGTTCCCGCCGATGCGTCCACGCCGACGCCCGATGGAGACAGGTACAGTAGACAGGGGAGAATACATTTTTGAGGGAGTTAGGTGTGAAACGGATAACGCTAAACGATCAGAACCGCTTCAGATTGGAGAAATAATGAGCAGCGTGAAACATAGACCGCATCAACCATTTTTCTCTAACAATAAGGCTGCAATAGTTCAAAAGATGCGAATTTACAGACCACAATCAAAGAATTGAACAACTCAGCATTGAAGGAAGGTGTGAAAAACTGGCTGTGAATGGAATGAGAACGGTAGATCGAACGACACCTGCCGTTAGCGTTGAGTTCCGAAGGTCTGGGTATTCCCGATAATACCTTCCTCGAGGCTTACTTCTACCTTCCTTGTCGAACAATAATCCAATTTCTAAGCATTTTAATATTCATTAATTCCTTATCCCGCAGACGCTACGCTGTCATTGATTCCCCTGATGGCCTGACGCACTCTCTCGTCATCGTCTGCATCCGCGCATCGGACGCCGGAGAGTATGGCGTCCAGATCGGCGACGAATATACACCCGTCACCAAGATTACCGTAATTGGTACGGCCCCAGTCTTCGATAGGCCAATGGTAAATTGAACTCTCCATCCAGAAGCCGCCTTCTCGACCTCGTCGCGTTCTCGCTCCGATTCGCTAGCGACTACAGACGCCGTCGACGTGTCCCTGCAACTAGACGTCTCCCCCGAGCGCCACCTCGAAGACCTCGAGGTTACGGTAGAAACGGGTGATGTCGATCTAGGTCCCTCCACTCCACTAGTAAGTCCGCGCGGACAGGATACTCTGCTGCCTAGAGTAGATTCCGTCGTTATACCAGAAATAGTGATAGACGAGCCGGAGGGCGAAGAGGGGGGACAGGGACCGAGGGCCTACTACGATGATGAGGACGAGGACTTCGAGGACGACTTCGAGTTTGTACAGAGGAGGGAGGAAGCAGAGGAGAAGGTACGACCATTTTTAAGGGCCATATTTTTCTGCAGTGAAAGAGAGATATTTATCTCGCTTGTTGATCCGACTGGCATTTTGACATATTTGAAATGCGTTTCAAGCTGACAATTAGTTATGGAAATCAATCGTAGCTCTGATATCTTTCGAATGGCTCTTAAAAATAAGTAATGAGTTAAAAATAACGGCAGATCAGCTTCGATGAGCGTATTATCCGGAAATAATGCAGGGGGGTTTTCCCCGGCATTACTTTATAGCCGTTCTAACGACCCCTCTTCTGCAGGGAATACCGAAGGGCCACGCCAACTCACCCGCGCCGTCGAACGAGGACGAGGAGGTCCGCCTCGTTCGTCTCCATTGCCATGAACCAATCATCTCCCCTTCAGAAGGCGGACTCATCCTCGCCGCCCGAACTGCTCGACGACGCCACCACGCGACAAGTCGCTGAGGCCATGGCCGAGGAGGTGAGAAGGAATTGGGATTGGTTACATCCTCAGGGATATTTTGACGATGCAAACGCGTATTAATTTAGCATCTAGGCGCGAAACTCTCTCTATTTTCTCTAAAATTCCTGATGACGAGCTGTCTATGGAGAGAGAACATTCGTATATTTGAAGCTTAGGATCGCCGATAATAAACGCAGTAATGAATGTCGCACTTCATCGCGTCATTTATTGTTACGTTTCGTATTCGCTAGATAATAGGGCGAGTTGAATACTTCATTAATAGTGAAGTACCGTCCGCTGAACAACCATTCCTCAATAACTCAGTCACGACAACTCACGACTAGGTGTTTTTAATGTTTTTGATGCATTCCTCCCCCTCTCAGGTGCTCAAAGATTCGTTCGACTTCGTCGCTGTTTCCCGCCAATTCGACGATGCCCTGCAGAAGGCGGGAATCGAGCCGGTAGATCAGCGACCAGAAATAAAAGATCAAAGATAAACCCCCATGTTCAGAAGCGCGCCGTCGTTGCTGAAGCCGTCGGAGTGCAGTTGAAGTTCGTCAAAGCTCCGCAGCGAGAGGCACTGGAGATGGTATGTAGATTGTTTTTCCCCAAAAAATGGTTCTATTGGGAAATTGTAGCAAGTGGTATATGTATTCCAAAATTACGGTATGTGTTGGCAGGTGTTCGCGCGAGCTCGCCGTGCTCGCCTGACGACATACTTCACATACGACGGATCCAATCTGCTGGAGACCGTGGAGGAGGTTCGAACTTTATATTTGATCGTTACATTCGTTAGTTTCAGATTCGCGTAATCGTCGAGCTCCGATGTCTGCCGCAGGTCGAAAATGCGATGGTGCAAATATCGGAGATCCTGTTCGATGAGGAAGGTTCGTTGTTGATGAGATCGACGTTGTACCGAGATCGCAAAAGCCAGCATGAGAGTGGCTCAGATGGGTCGTTATTGCCGACCGAAAAACCGATGCGGTTTCCGTAGCCACTGGCTTGCGTTACTATATGACGGAAATCAATAGAAAACTTTCGTTCTTCTACTTATGTTAGCTCGATTAGTAGGATGTCCCGCTGATCTTCCGCCTTTATCTCATAAAGCGAATCGATGTCTTCTCCACGATGTTCATTCCAGTCGACAATACTGTCCTCCATTCAGAAGCCTCCACGCTGGACACGCTGACGTCCATCGAGAACAGCAGCATCTACTACCAACCACCAGAGTTCCAGGCGGCCCTCAAGCCCGAAGTCGCCCTCATCGAAGGGGACAAGGGCATATTCAAGGTCGGGCGAAAGATCAAAGAATATCGATGAGAGATCAATTGGATCGTCAAGGATAAAACAGTAACGATTTTCAGGTCTCCGTCACGGGCTTCCCACTGCCGAAGGTTGCGTGGTCGCTCAATGGAACTGCAATGGAGGAGGACGAAAACACGTCTCTGACCTACGAAGACGGCATCGCGCTGCTGGTACTGCGCGAATGCACCGAAAAGCATGCAGGTACGAACGAGCTCCAGTGCGACTAAATTATTGTCGGCGGAATAAAGGTTCCGGACTGTACTCTCATCGCCCTGCGATCTCTCACCACTGTTCTCTCGTTGTCTGGCGGTTAGAGAAACTAGAGAACAGTGGAGTGAGATTGCAGGGCGATGAGCGTACAGTCCGGATCGTTTATTCCGCCGACAATATGCATTTGATAGGGTACTGTAGAATAGGTACAAGTTTGTGATTGGTGTTTCAGGGACACTGACATGCGAGGTATCCAATGCGAGTGGCCGCGCCGTGAGCGAATGCTCGATCACCGTCGGAAAACCGGGTATGGTCGGGAATATATTTAGATCGAGATCCCTTGAAATGCCTCATCCTAGATATTAGACGTCGCGGATCAAAAAATTATTTTGTAAAATCTTAATATTGCATTCGGTTCTTCAGCTTCTATTGCATTCGGTTCTTCAGTTTCCGAGCCCTCTCCGCTGGTATCATTCGCACTCTGCGGACTACAGGCGCAAGAGGATGTTGAGGTATGTTCTAAAATTTAATAAAAATAATTTAAATTAATATAATATTTTTTCAGGCTGTCGTTGGCGTCGACGCCGCCGGTGACTACGAGTACGTCGCGTCGCTCGTCCTACAAGAAAGCATCGATGACAGTGGACGGCGCCTCAGCGTCCCAAGCTCTTTAGGATCCCGGAGGACTTCTATCGATTCGGTAGGATCCTTGGCATCCATCCTTTTGTTTTTTATTTCACATTATGTGACAGTCAGATTGTTATATGAGGCGATTTTTTCTGTCGGAATATTCAAATATTATACAAAATGCTGCAAAGACGAATACAGGCCATTAACCTTATGAGTCCGTTCGCGTAAGGTTCGACCAGAGGGGTGCACAGCGCCCAATTTGATGCCTGGGAGGGGTCACCTATTAATCAGAGGTACAGTAGAGAGGGACTAGTTGATTGGCACAGAGATCGGTCGGATTCGATTATCAGGTCGGCAGAGCGCTTTAGCGAAAGGTGACCTACTTTTAGCTCTCAAATGTCTATTTTTAGACTCTTTCGATCATATCTCGATGATGACTCAACCGCTTTCGGACTTTTTAGGGTCCTTTTGGAGGGGAAATGTCCCTCTTCAATAAAAAATAGGTCA